>CAUYSK010099936.1:0-137259 GCA_963575035.1 Avahi laniger
AATGTACACCACCCAAATGATGGACATATTTGAAACTCGGACTTAGGGAGGGAGGTGGGGGCAAGGGCAACATATGTAACAGAAACATCTGTACCCCCATAATATGCTGAAATAAATTTAAAAAATTAAAAAAAAAAAAAACTGGTCTATCCATACAATGGAATATTATTCAGCAATAAAAAGGAAGGAAGTATTGAGACATGCTATAATTTGGAAGAACCTTGAAACATTATACTAAGTGAAAGAAGGCAGTTATGAAGACAACATGTTGCATGATTTCATTTATATGAAATGCCTAGAATGGGAAAATATGCAGAACCAGAAAGCAGATTATTGTTCACCTACAATTGAGGTTGTGGGCTGGACCTGGGGAGAAACTGCTAATGGGTGCAGGGTTTCTTTGTTAGTTCCTTTTAATCCTGGTTGATAAAAAGCTTCTAAAACTAATTGTGATAACGATCACATAACTCTGTGAATATACTAAAACTACTGAATTTTACATCTTAAATGGATGAATTGTACGGTATGTGAGTTATACCTCAATAAAACTGTTTTACTTTAAAAATGAGTATAATAACTGTTTTTTAATAATTTTAACAAGACTGTGAGTTTTTGCATTAATTAGGTAAACATGCATACACACATACACCATAAAATGCCATTAACATGTACCTATTTTCTATCTGCAAAGAGAGAGGGTGAAAAGTAAATAACATTGTCAATGTTGAACAAGAATGAGAAAATTGTCAAAATTAAAGGTTTTTCTTGAAAATAAAAACAAACAATGTTCCCCCCCAAAAGTACAATCCATGAAAAACACATTGAGCAATTTGTTAAATTACAAAAAAAAAGTACAAAATACGAAGTTCGTCAAATTATTTTGTCCAGGTATAAAATTTTGTCATTATCTTAAAATTGCTATAAACATTTTACAAACAATAATACTTATTTCTTCAATGTGTATGCAAAAATAAGTACCCAAAATGCTATGTGTGCCAATGTTGGCCTATGAGTTATGTATTAAACTTAAAAAAAAAAATTGGTATGCTTGATCTAATGTGCAGCTCACAAAACCCAAAAGTGATTTTTAGGATCCATTTGGCTTATTGTATTTTAAATCCTTATGAATATAATGTATGATAAATATTATTTTCAGTTTAATCTGGGGAAAGTAAATTTAAAGAAGGCCAAAAGACTTGGCCTAGGTCACACAGTTAGAACTTTGTATATGTTGGGTTTCCTACCACCAGATAAGGCTGGCCTCGCTCTGACCTCTAACTCCATAGTTCGGTAGGTAGGACCAGGGGCCAGCACATCTCCATGAAGTCTGTTGCTCACAGTGTGATGAAGATGAATTTAGTGTCAGCTGTTGTCTAAAACTATCTGGAATGAAATAAGAAAGTCTGAGTAATTCATGGTACACATATTAGAAGGCAAATATGGCCACAAAGCCAAAGCCTTTTTCTCTAATATAACTTTTATTAGAAATATCTGAGCTATTTTAACCCCGGATTTCTGATCACCTACGTGAATCTCTCACTTGACTACAATCTTGGGAGGAAAGAAGACTATTTATCGGGTACTATTTCAAAATTTTCATAAACTTCAATAATTGAGGTAAGACTTAACCTGGGTTTCGTGATCCCAAGTACAGAAACTTTCAAGCAATAAAATATGCTTTTAAGAGGTAAGTGTTCTATCAAGGTCTTGAGGAGATATCTATGGCTTCAAATTGTATTCTGTGTCTACTCACAGTCATTTAGGGAATACCTGCTGTCATTCTATAATTAGGGATAAAATGCAAAGTGGAAATATTAAGATAAATTCTGGGGAACATGGTGATTTAAGCACAGGAATCTATTTTATTTCTACCTTTGCCAATCATTCCCAGAAATAAAACGCACCTTGGGGTTGGTGTGAGGAGGGCACTGCAAGAATGTTTTGATAATCTATGAAAAGAGATTTTGGAGGCTTAGAAATTGGCCTATGAAGATTAAAAGAAGTGGGTGGATTTGAGAACTGAGTAGGAAGTAGAATAATAGACAAAGAACATGAAGAAGTTATTTTGAACTTAAAACAGAGTCAAAGGCCCTGTATGAACAAAAATTACAACCCCTCCCTGTATAAATAAATTACAATTAATATAATATTAAGATATTATTTCCTCTGCCTATCAAATAGCAAAGATTTTGAAGACAATTAGAGAGTGAAGAAAAGCATGAATTGATACAAACTTTTTAAATGCTGTTTAACTATGCATTAAAAGTTTTAAAATGTGCATAGTTTGTGATTTTCTCTTTCAAATGTATCTTACAGAAATGACCTGAGATATGCATAAAGTATATATATTCAAGGAATTCAAAAATTGCCAATATAAAATATAAAAGCCGTCTCTGTTATGCAGAGTTGCTTAAGCATATAGAAGTATACAGGTATGATAAAATGTAGTAGCTTTTAAATATTCCTTTATAGAATAGTAGCTATTGCTAGCAGAAAATATTTATATTAAATTGTTAAGTTAAAAAAATCAAACCGTGATATAATGTACCCTTTAATGTTATTTTTGCAAAAACTTACAGAGAGCAAGAGCACAAGGGCAAGAGACAAGGAGAGGATGTGTAAACACCATTAGCAATCTTTCACGAAGTAGAGTGTCAGTTCAGTTTTGATAAATTATTGTTTTTCTTTCGCTTTTCTGGATTTCCTAAATACTCGGTATTGATCATTTCATAGTAGTATAATGAGGAATACAATTTTATTTTTAAAGGTTAATAATTGTGAAAGTCACTTCCAGTTGCCTGGCCAGCGCCTATCTAATTCTTCTTAACAGATCCTTATTTTTGTATGAAGTTGCAATGTGTCCAGCTTAGAACACTCACCTGCCCTGGATTCCTTGCAGACAGGGTTTGCCATAATGTGTGAACAGTGATATGTTAACATAAGTGACTTTGGTGGTAATTGTCTTTTGGACTTCTGTATTTTACTCTTTGCTCTTCTTAATCTTCTTCCTGCATAGAATACACGCATGAAGACTGATGATGGAGCAGCCATGTTGCTAAGGGAAGAATGAAAAGTCCCATGTTAAGCAAGAAATTAAAAGAAACTCGTGTCCTTGATAACATCATTAAGCTGTTGCACAATCCCTGTACATTTGTTTTACTTTCTATATGAATGAAAATAAATCTCTATTTATGAAATCGCTGTGTACTGATATACTTGATGTATGACCAGATACAATCTTAATTGATATAAAAAAAAGAAGAAAAACATTAATTTACATTCTACTCTGAGTTGCAAATAATGATGGATAGAGACTCTCTAAATCTAGTAAACATTTGAATCAGGGGATCAAAAAGATGAAAGGATACAGGAAGAACTCCAAACTAAGGAAATTTCCTTAGCATCTTTACCATATTTCAATATTGTGGACACCTAGAAATACTTGATGGGCGTGTGTTAGTGTGCTTTTCAGTCTCAGCTTCATAATGTTGGGGAATAGTTACTACCTTACTTTCCCTTAATAGCTGACTGTCAAATAGTATGTGATTGGATATATTTATCTTTTAGTAGAAAAGATTAAAATAGAAATGTATTATGTAGTAGGACATTTTATGTCAAATGATTTAAAAGACAACATTATACATAACCAAATAGAATTTTAAGATTAAAAATAGGTTGATTAATAAAATAATATTAAGAGGAAGGAGAATTTTAGTCACTGAACATGAATCAGCCCTGGAAAAATTGGAGGACCTGAGCACATAAGATTTATGCTTTTGGTCTTTCTTGACTTAATCTGCTTCTATATGTAACACTTATCCTGAGTCATTCAAATGTAATCTCTGTTTAAAAATATCCATTTCTTTTTTCCTACCTCACTAGAGTAGGAAAAGCAGTTTACAGCATTGTCCATATTCAGTAGCCCCTTGTAGACATGGGTAAAATCACCCAGCACTAGAAGCTATACCATTAAAACGCATGCATTTTTTCTTAATGACTGCCAATGAACCATAACAAAATAGAACCTTCCCTCTCTGGAAGTGATCAGACAGGTTCAAAAAGAATATTTGATGATATGCCAAGCCAGCACATTGCTGTGATTTAAAAGCAATGTCCACACCCAAAACAGACTTTTCTTTTCTATTGTGGAACAGCTGCCTCCCAGAGTGAGCCTGATTTAGCACAAGATCAAAAATCTCAACACCCTCTATGTGGGTTTTGTGACATTCCACAGTGGCATGGGACCCAGGTAAAACCATTAAAAATTATTTGAGACTATGTCAAGGAGAAAATTGAAACCTAAGGCCATGTTTTCCAGTATCATTAAAACTTTTCCTATACAACATGGGGCTGTCTCTTCAGAAACCTTAGTGAAGTATTGGGAACAAGCTGCCTAATCCTTAATTCATTCATATGTTCATCCATTGAGCAAATATCTATTGAGAAAATATTATAACCAAAACTTTAGGATTAAAGTACTGTGCTAAGATCAATTGTTCCTTGAAACAATTGTCGTTCTTCCAAACATCTTCATTATACCCACTGTGTGAAATTTTCTAAGTTGAAGCAAGCCATGTTTCTACTCCATTCAATTCCACGTTTCACAATATCAGTGCTATAAGCACCTAAAATGTTTTTTTCTATTATTTTATCCATTTTAGAGCAAAGTTTTAATTCCTTATGTATGTGCTAATCAACCTATAACACCACATCTATTTTATTGTGCATAATTAATAAATTAATAGAATCTCAGTCAGAATGAACTGCACACTATTTGGCAGCATAACAAAAAGTAGTGCTTTCAACTTCTGGCTAGATGACATCATTTTTAGGAAGGTATTCATTGCACTGCATTGACATCTACACCTGTTGGATCTTGTACTGCCTTCAAGAGCCACAGACATGTCTAAAAGTTCTTTCATATAACTGCCCCAAGAGGTTTTGAAAATAGCTTACTCCCCAACTGCCAATCCTTCCCACCCTGGTCTCAACAAAGGTATCTCCTTTTCAAGATAAACCTGCTGAGTTCTTTCAAATTATCCTCATATGTGTGATCATCAACCTCACATTAATTCTTCTTCTCTGGATGTGCTTTAGTTTGTCAATGTCCTTCTTAAAGTATGAAAGCAAAACATAGGTGTGGTCTGCTAAGGCCACAGAACAGTGAAAATGTTGTCATCTTCCTGACAGGTTCTGTATTCCCGACAACGGTTATACTTTTTGCTACTGAAATCTGTTGTCTCATATTGAGCTTCTGGTCAATTAAGATCCACAGATCTTTTTCATACAGGCTGCTCTCAATCCATATTTAACTCTATCTGTAACTATGGATTTCATCTTCTACAGTTGGTGTGGGGTTTTATGATTATATCTATTATATGTCTCATCTCCAATTTGATTCTTTTTTCCACGTTTTCAGGATTATCTCAGTTTCTGAAATGTTTTAATGTGAGTCTGATATTTCATGACTTTGCTCAAAACCCTTCAAAAATGCCTAGGAATCTACCTGATTAGGTAAATATTCCTAGCGTAGGATTTAATTCCCTCCTCTTACCTCACCTGATACTTCCAGTCTCAGTTTCAGATCAGAAGTTACAGAGATGAAGGAGATGGGCTGTCACAGCAGAGGTTGGAGTGTGAAGCATGAGAAAGTCCCAACCAGCTACTGCTGGCTTTGAAGACGGAACCGTCCCTAAAGCCTCCAGAAAGAACAAAGCCCTACCATCACCTTGATTTCAGCCCAGTGAAACACATTTTGGACTTCGGAGCTCCAGAATTATAAGATAATGTGTGTTGTTTTAAGCCATTAAGCTTGTGGAAACGTGTTAGAGTAGCCACAGGAAACCAATGTACTTCCTCTTTCAGTGTTTATCAATGGGGTGCCGTTAGCATGCTAGTGATGGCTCATCCCTAGCATTGCAGGTCGTCTAGCGTCCTGTAGGCACTAAGTGCCAGCCTCCCTCTAAGTCATTGTGGCCACCCAAAACATGCCTACACATTCCCAAATGCCCCGTGGGGACTGACGTTGCCCTGGTTGAAAAGAACAGCTTATTATGTCCAGGACATCTGGAGAGTAAAAGAGCATGTGGGAATGGGCTTCAGAAAAGTAGAATTGAAAAAACACATTTAAAGCTCAGTAGTCCTCTTTAGTATTAATTTGCTTACTACAAGACTGGAAATCCTTATTTATGCTTACGTGAGTCCTACACGTCAGAATCTACCACTTGGCCTGGAGTAGGTGCTCTCTAAGTGTCTGCAAAGAAAATAAATTGAAGCTTTGATGAATTATTTCACAGGTCTCTGAGAAGTTATGATGCCTTTAAATATTAAAAAGTATAAGCTGAAAATAATGAAATAAAATTTCATTAAAAGGAGCCAAGAAAGAGACGTCCAGGCAGCTGGGATGGGGCTGAAGGGGATTTTCTTGTTTCTGAGCTCCACCTTTGGTCTTGAATTCCCGACTGCAAAAGCTAGACAGGTAACAACCACTTAAACATCCTCTTAGGTCTCACATGTGGGTCAAAGGCCAATCATAAGGTGTTAAGAATGATGCATTGTTTACCAGATGTGGCCTTTTGGGCATGCTCATATGAAAAATGCAAATGTATATTTGATCTCCAGAAATATCCCTCATAATTGGGACAGAGATGGTTGAAGAACAAGACCAACTTGATCAGAGGTAGCCAGAGGCATGCTGGTGTGAGCACTTTCTTAACTTATTGAGATTTCTGAAGGCTACGAATGCTGAGGAAGACGGTGTGAAGGCTCAGATTTGGAGGCCACAAATCATTTGAGACAGTCTCCCAGTGTCATTGTCTGGACAGGAGGGGAATCCCTGAGAGTGAGGACAGGGGAGAAGGGGGAGGTAGGGTGTAAAAAAAATTAGAGTGAAAAAAAAGAAGCTACAGGTATGAGTTGCACCCATGTGCCCTGGGATAACCCATTCTCCAAAACAATCTAAATCACCCTTTGTTCACAGTATATCAGGGTCCACATTTTCTGCCAAGATGGCTTAGAGTTAGTTTGAGTGTTAAAGGAGGTAGAATTTGTGGAAACTCATTGAAAATGCCTAAGCTGTAAGCACTTACAAGTTAACTGTCTTTCCAGGGAAAGCAATGTGTTTGCTACAAAATGTTTCCCAGCCTCTATGCTTTAGGATAATATTAATTTTGAATAATAACATATGCTACCAGTTATCACTGTATTTTAAGCTTTTTTTATCACATCTGAAATTATTGAAATGCCTTTGATCTTAAAAGATCCACCACTGTGATGTTTCTCCTGATACATACCTCTAATGCATCCTTTTCCTTTATTAAAATTCCATCACATTCTACTTTCTGTATGGCAAAGGCCTTACTCTTATTACATAGTTTATTTTCATACTTTTCTCTCTCCCTTCATCTTATACCAAAACCCCAAAACCATAAGACTCTTGAAATCACGTTTGTGTTATACTCATACTCAACATCAATGTCAACCAACACAAAGTAGGAGCTCCATTATTATTAGCTGAATTGAATTGAATTAGTGTTTCTTTCATCGTATGATCTTTCATACACAAAATCCATCAGAAGTCCAGAAAGTGATGTGTATAAAAAAGTCAAAGGAGTGCTTTCTGATTTTTTAAATTATTTTAGAAATGATTAAATTCTCATCAAAAATCTTTCTTTGAAGTTTGAAATGGGGGAAAAACAGAGAAAAAGTCGTGCTGTAGAATGGCTGTGTCGGCAGCACAGAACCAACCAGGAAGGAAAAGGAGGAGGACATGCAGTCCCAAAGGATGGCGGTGCTGTGCGTGTTTTCTGGGATTTAAAAAGTAGAAACATTCCAATTCCACTCTTTTAGTTATTTTAAAGTATACCATAAATTATTGTTGATTATACTCACTTTGTTGTGCTATCAAATGTTGTTCATTATATTTAACTACCTGGCTATAGTTTTGCACTCATTAACTATGCCCACTTTATCCCCCCTCCCCACAACCCTTTCCAGTCTCTGGGAACCATCATTCTCCTCTCTTGTCTCCATGAGATCAATTGTTTTAATATTTAGCTCCCACACATGAGAAAGGACATGCAATTTTGTCTTTCTGGTGCTTGGCTTATTTCATTTAAAATAACATTGTCCGGTTCCATCTGTGTTGTTGGATACCCCGATTACAATGGCTTGTTTAAGACATATTGTATGTCTGCATCAAAACCTCACATGCACCCTATAAATATAGACAACTATTATGCAGCCATAATAATTAATAATAAAAACTATAAAAAATAGATACAATTATATTAACTCATAACTAACATTAATTGATAACTGACCATTATCAAATGTGTGGAAGAAACTTTGGCCATTGTAATATGTTTCTATATTTTTTAAAAAAGCTGATATCTCATTAAGAGTTTTTTTAATATTGGTTAAAAAAAAAAGAAGCGGAAGTAACTCGACCCACGACTCGTCTGGATGTGGCTTCCCTCTTTGAAGTCAGTTTCAGTCATGATATTGATGATGCAGGATGGCCACATTCTCACTAGTGGTAAGCCAGATTAACCGATAAATTTCATCTCTGTGATCTGGAAAGATAGGAAGCAGAATTTATGGACATTAAATTTCATTCAGTTCAATGTCATATGAAAATGTGGGCAAAAGTCTGTGTCCATATTATGTACCTAAAGTAAAATACAAAGTCTTTTTTTTTCTTTGTTTTCTGTTATTGCCTCTTGATGGGATCAACTTCCGATATTGTTTATACATTAATATACACAAGTTATAAATGTATGAACATCAGTATATGTGTTTACATATGCAATTTACTTGTACCAAGTTAGCAGTGTGGGGAAAAAATCTTAATAGAGCCTTAATCTCCTATGTCTCCTTGAGAATTTCAGGAAATCAGAACCAAATCAGGTACCAAAAAGTTGATTTACCTGATAGATCTGAAGTAACTTGAATTAAACAGCAAAAAACAAAATAGAAGAGAGACATTGGAAGGTTTGAGATGTGAAGAATTGACACAAATGAATAAGGAAAAGGAAATGTAGTTCTATTTTATATGATCTGAAATTTTTCTATTTACTTATGTTGTCTGAGATATCACAGTAACATAGACATGAATACCTAATTTCATACCATTGATATTCTTTGCAGCAGCTATAACAAGTTGTATAAATAATAGATGGCAACAAATCAACAAGACCAATGCTCTGAGTAAGGCTGAGACAACAGCAAGGACCTTAATGGACTTATGCACGTATCATTTCCATCTCTTCAGTGACAAGTTATATTTTGTTTTCTATTCCTGATCGGTGTTTTACATTACGAGAAAGAGCGATATCCCTTATGTATTATTTTCCTACAAAATGATCTTTAGGTTTAATTAAAAAGTATTATGAACAGGTGTTAGATAAACATATTTATTACATCTTTATGCAGCTTACTTAAATGTATTAACAAAAGGAAAGTGTTAATGTTACTGAAACTTGATTCATCTAAGCAGGATGTTCATATTTTCTTAAAGCAGATACATGGAAATAAATAGTGCAACATATGCATAATGTATACTGGAAAGTTATTCTATGATTCAATATCTGCTTTAAGTCTGGCAATGATTAATCATAAAGTGATTAAAATGTAAGAGTAGGCATTATCTCAAGACACTACTAAAAATCAAAAGCTATTTTTTGTTTTATATTAACTTTGACAAATTTTTAAATTGTCTTTCTATATAATTTCTTTAGAAATACTTTAAAATAAATGTGTAATAAAGAATCATACTA
Source organism: Avahi laniger (assembly GCA_963575035.1). Classification (NCBI taxonomy): domain Eukaryota; kingdom Metazoa; phylum Chordata; class Mammalia; order Primates; family Indriidae; genus Avahi; species Avahi laniger. The sequence continues at coordinate 9,777 of CAUYSK010099936.1, forward strand.
TTATAAATTATTTTCTCAAGGATTTTATTTCACTAACATTATTCAGTTCTAAAAAGACTGGTAAAGGCTAAATATTGAGGAGTATTTGTAAATTGAGAGAGAGAGAGAGAGGGAGAGAGAGAGAAAGTAACATTAGAAAACTAGTAACAAATATGCAGTTTACTGTATGGTTAAAGAATATTTTAAATATCTTTGAGTGAATATGCAGTTGATTTATATTCTAAGAATATTCATTTAAGTTATTTTTATGTAAAAATATTCATTCTATAATTTTTCAACTCTGACAAATCATGAGATTGACTACTTTAAACACTGGTTTGAAATAAGAAACATAAAGTGTCTATTTTCAAAACAAATTTTATTCTGATACTATACTGCAAAATTTTACATTGACTTGGAAAACTTCTGTGAGTGTAAAGAGAAACACTTGAGTATTTTAGAACTAAGACTCTATCTATAAAACTGTAACTGAAAAGAATCTGAAGATAGAATAATCATTTAATATAATATTATAAAATCTGTACACACAGATAGTCTATCAAATTTAAAACTGGATATATTTATTAAAACAAATAAAATATTCTAATTCAACATTGATCATATATACATATGCAAATAAATGCATTAATTACTTTTAAGGTCATCCAAAGTATCATAAAAGTGAATAAATCTTATGTATACTTTAATATTTCAAGGGCATTGTTTGTGGCATCATAAAACTGGCCAACATTATCAAAACCATTACACCAATGTGAAAAATTTGGATATGAGTATTTTGTCTTACCATTTTCTAAATGCAAGCAGAAAGTTATCAGTTTTGTAATTTTTGTAACAAATACATCATAACAAAGATGGATTTTAATTTTATAAACCATTGTCCTCCAAATTATATGGTCCAACTAAGCTCAAAGTAGGATGATACTTTGAGCTTATATGTTGTTGACCCTGCAATTATTCAGAGACTTAAATTAATAGAAATTTACACAGAAAATTTTAATTAAATTAATATTATATTAAAGCAAGTCATAGAATATACTTAATACAAGCTATTTTTAAATGGTTGATATTTGCACATTGTGTCATCTGTCCTGCTTGAAACCATTGCTACCTGGAAGAGAAATTTAACAAGGTTGCAAACAAAACCTCCTCTTCACATTAATCAGTTCCTCTAGGTAGAGGACTCACTATGCCGCTAGCTGTGCTTCTGGGTATACTTTTCTGCTTGTTGTGGATTTTTACACTGGGAATAAGCTCCATTACGCAGAGAGCATATTTGTGCTTTTCATCTACTCTGATCCCTGAGTTATCAGTATTATCAGATTTTTTTTTTTAATTTTGTGGACATACCCTCTCACAGAAGGGTATGTCGTCATCTATGTGTTTTTGTATTCAGTATTATCTATAGCAATGAATATATAAATCTTAGCTGTATATTAAAATGACTTGGGAAGATTTTTATTTTAAATATTCACACCAGGACCATGCCATTGAAAAACCTCATTCAACTGGATTGGGAACACACTAGGTCATAAGTGTGTTCTAAAATATTCTCAGGTGAATCAAATTGCACCAGGCTTGAAAACCATCAGCATGCACAATTCCCTGCACAAATAGATGACAAGAAAAATGACTAGACTGATGCAAAGATGATCAAAAGAAAATCACCTAAATGAAATCAGAGGCAACAGCTCTCACTGAAATGTATATCCTGTGAGATATAGGAGAAAATTTGAAGACTGCTTTTTAAGGTATTTCTGAACATGTTTTCAGAACCTATTGCATGTATGAAATAGTAGTTTACTCTTCCTGTAACTACAGTGGAAAAATCTATAAACTTATAAGATATCAGGATGATATAAACACTAATGCTTTTTAAAACTTCAAGAATAAGGTATGAATTGTGTTTACATGTACAAAGATTAAGATGTTTAATACTGAGAGATTTTTTCATTTACATGTTCAAGAAATTGTTATGAATGCACAAATTTTTGAAAGGCTTAAAATAATGGGAAAAAATAAAAGAGTGAGGGATAAATGAACCTCTACAAAATATTACATACATAATAGTTATGATTTAATTAATAATTCATCTTATAATAATTCATCTTAAATAATAGTTCATCTATATTATTTTAAAAAAGGCAATTTTATAGTGTAGTTATTATTGTCCAAATTGCCTGAGAGGTGGGAGATGGAGAAAAAGATACATAGTATTGACATACAATGAAATTCTTTGGCTGTATACATATATTTGTCACTTTTAAGTTTTTCGTTTGTGAATCCTACTATTCTGCTTCCGACTTTTGCATAAGACTTTGTGCCATATGGAGTCTGCTTCTCTCTCTGTAAGTCAGAGTGTGCGGTTTATTCTTTGCTAAGTCCTTCGACATCAAAATGAAACCATGCATCCCAGAGTCTTCTGAATACAGCATACCCTCAAGGATTTTGAAACTGGAGTAGATGGCGGAGAGATGAAAGTTTAAAATTTTCATCCAAGGTCTTAGTAGTCAAGCAATTTCAACTATATCTTGCTGCAGTGATATACTAGCAAGGCTGGACTCAGTGGCTGGATTCTCCAAATTCTCCCATATATACTCATTTTAGTGATCACGTTTCAATTGTTTTATGTTCAATGTCTTAACTTTTAAATAACTTTTCGTTATCTCATAGGTCTTTGGATGGTAGCAACATTGATTATATTTTTCCTAATGTGAACAGAAAAAAATTATTAGAATTTAGGAAGTTTATAAATGTGCCCATTTCCAGACTTAACAGTCTTCACATACAAGGAAATTACCTCAGACTGAGATGATTCTCAATTCTACTCCCTGCTTCCCTAATCTCTATTGTCTCCAAAGCTAGAACTTGATCCAGAGCTAAGCATGAAATAGGAGCCATGTATACTTAGAAAAAATGATCTAGCATCAGAATTGTAGACTTATTTACACCAGCAATATCTGTGAGAATTTCATAGGAATGGATTCTGAAGGCGCTCAACCAACCAAGAAAAAAGATTGAATAGGGGTAAGTATTTGAAAGTGGACCTTTACCCAAAGATTATGGATAGAGTAGGTTACCTTGAGTAGTTGGACATGTTTCTAGTTATTTAATTGTTACGGCAAGTGTTACAGTGACTGGTCCCAGTGGAATAACCGAGCAGCATGCAGAGAGTTACAGAGTCATTGTTTAATTTTTTAACGTCGGTGGGCCCAGAGTAGACAAGTCTCCAAATTCTGAGCAACTCTTCCGGGTTTTAGTCAAATTTTATTCTTTTTTGGGGGGTTAGTCTTATCCAATAACATACACAAGCATAAAAGTTAACCAATTAGTAAAAGGATTAAAAGTTAGCCAGTTAATAGCAGTTCTTACGTGCAGTACAGTTATGATAGGCTTATAACAAACAATATAGTTATGATAGGTTTACAACAAGCAGTACAGTCATGACAGGCTTATAACTCTGCTTAATTGTTTTGTGGTTTCAGCTAGTTGGTGCATATTTTACCTACTCTCTCTACTTAGCTGCTTTGCGGTTTTAAGCAGAACTGGCATGGAAAGTCCCCAACATAATAAACATTGGCTAAAATTTAGACTCAGAGGAAACCCATAAGAGAGACAATGGCAGGGATCCATTGGATTTGATGCAGAAAGGGTGAAACACCTTTGAATACATAAACACTACAGTGTTTGTTAAGATTGTGACCTGCTTAACTATTTACTAACTGTCAATGTCACAGATCCCTAGATAACCATTATAAGTGAGTGATACCTAAGGAAGATAGTGTGTTGAATTGGTCTCCCTAAAAACATTGGGATTGTGAGTATTTATGTTGTCAGAAACCAAAACACAGCACTCACCCATGAGAGGCAATGAGGTCTTGTGTCCCTAACGAACATGAGGTCACTGGAGCCATCAGGATTATAAGACCTATGGATTGTTGTAGCTGTGAATTGGCCATGGAGTTCTAATATCTGCCCACTAAAATACTATTCTATTTCTGCATTTAAAAAGTATTCAAGTTCTAGTGCATATAGATATAATTGAAGCCATCAACATAGAGCTTTGCTCCTCATGCAATTTCCAAATTTGAGTCAAATCGAATTTTCAAAGATTGTTAAACAAAGAGAAGGTTGATATTTCCGTATACATACTGTGAGAACATCAAAATGTATTTCTGTTTGTTTCTAGCCTTCTGGAAGTGTATCACCATCTAGATAAAAGAGTAAATATGCACTGGTGAAATTAAAATACATTTAATACAAGCTTTATTGATTTTTGGAAACCCAGAGTCCTTCTGCCATTTAAGAGTCAAAGGGCGAGGCAAACACATTTCATGTAACCAAAATGTTTGTACACTCATAATGTACTGAATTTAAAAAAAAAAAAAAGTCAAAGGGGACTTGCAGACTTGCATTGCGTTGAAAATATAGTACAACGAAATTGTCGTGATTCTGGTTCACAGTAGGCTCATGGATATTTCCCAGGTCATTATGAAAAAGTCCTCCCTCCAAAAACATTTTATAGGTCTAAGTTCTAAACAATTACTTTGTTTCTCTTGAATTTTATAATATATGTATAACATAAAATTAACGTACTTTTATTACAAGTTATTTTGTAACTATTGCGTTCTAAATGGGTGTTATAAAAGAATTTCCAGTTTTACAAGAGGACTTGACAAACACTAACTCAGGTACACTCATCCATTTCAAGAAATAGTTCATAGGTATTGGAGATCATTTAGACTTGCTTTCAGTTCAATTCCTATATTCAAATCTTATAATGCTATATATTCTTGTGTTTGAGCAATTGATTTGAAATTATACAATTATAACACCATGATTACAAAGATGAAGAAATAGAACTTGAATAACATTAATTTAGTCCTTCTATGTGACCATTTTGAATTTTTATTTTTGTTTAATTTTTTAAACTGTAGCAACATTTGAAAGCCAGTAGAATCAATCCCCCCAAAAATAAAATTATGGCCAGTACTATAATTTCTGCAATTTATTGTGCAATATGATTTTTATTACTCTCTGCCAAACTTAGCCATATGTTTAAGTCTTTACTATAGAATTTCTTACTATATAAATTGATATATGATATTTCATGAGAAATAAATTTTTGAAACTAAAATTAATATAAAAAGTTTTTTGGTAAATTTTGAGCCATGAGAGATAATAAATTTAGCTATTGCCAATTGATAGTATGTATGTGGAGAAGATCAATTTTGATAGTCTGACTGGCACCATATACTGGACCCTAATTTAAAGCATGTACAGCCTTCTATAGAACCTTACTTCAGGTCTGCAAGGTACTGTCACCTAGCTGGTGCTATAACTGAGTCTACAAAAGGCCATCCCACCATTCTGTCAAGGCAGCTGCTTTAGAATGGTGGGGAATATGGTGACACCAGTGCATCCCATAAGCTTAGGCCCATTGCCACGCTTGTTTTTCTGTGAAATGAGTTTCTTGGTGAGGAGCCATGCTGTGTGGAACACAATGATAGTGGATAAGTCATTCTGCAGGTCCATGGGTGGCAGAAGCATTGTGTTCAGGGAAGGGACATCTATATCCAAAGTGTCTATCCAGTAGAAACAAAATGCTACCCTTTTCGTGATGGGAACTGTCCAATGTAATCAACCTGTCACCAGGTAAATGCCTGATTATCCCAGGGAATACTGCCACACTGGGGACACAGTGCTGGTCTTGATAACTGGTAAACCAGAAACTCAGCAGTGACCATAGCCAGGCAGCCTTGGTGAGTGGAAGTCTGTCTTTCTGAGCCTGTCCCTGACACTGCAGCTACTTTGGTCATGAGCCCATGCATGATGACTGTGGAGAGAAGCCGACTAGTATCCACAGAACAAGTCATCCTATATGTTTGGTTATTAAAATCCTCCTCTTCTAAGGTCACTCTTTTGTAAACATTCATATACATCAAAAATTTCTTCATGTTTTTGCCCATTCAGAGAATTCTATACACATACCTCATTCCCAAATTTCTTTGTCATCAATTTTTCAAATCATGCTTTTATCAAGTCCCTGACTATCCAGACAAACCAATAGCCAGAGCTCAAAAATTGACATATGATCACAAGTCTAGCTATTTCTCCTGCTAAGCAACAGATTCTGTGATGAAACATTTCTTCCCTCGGTGCCCAGTGTTTCTCTATTAAGTGATCAAGGCCTCCTGGAGAGAAATGTGCTCATGACATGGTAAAATGGATGGGCCTTCATCAGGGATGATGCAGCTAATACCACTTCTGAGTATCTAACTTACCCATATTGAAAACAACCTTGAGCCCCCGATAGAGCAGCAAGGAGGATAAGACCCACCTACTACTGGGGATAAGTTGATTTCTTGAATCATGGTCAGCACAATGATTTGTCTTCAGTGGAACAGTCCCTTGTTAAGGAATGGATATATTAATATTTTTCCTTCTGTTTCTGCCTTTGCTGTCTCTACTGTCATTAGATATATTCAAAAAACTCTATAATCATAGCATTCTAGATACCATTGCTACCAAACAAAGAATACATAGCAAAAGATGCAAAGCACTGGGATTATTATCATAGGATTTACTGCTCTTACCGCATCTCCCTTGTGCAATATCATGTAACTTAAGGAAAATTCGTTATAGAGCCAAATGGGAAACAATACATCTTAAGATTGGTGTTCTGTATGGTATATGGCATATAGAACTATTGTGTTCATTAACTAAAAGCTAATGAAAGACTCCTTTCACTCTATACTTGGGGTGAAAAAAAAAAACCTTAGAATCTTCAGGGATGAAATTTCCAGCATATTACTGAAGTGAGCCCTGAAAGTAGAGGAATCGTGTACTGGGTGATGAAGGAGGCAAGTCATAAATACCTAATTTGACCTCATAATCAAGTATAGAAATGAAAAACCTAGATTCTACATGTATTTTTTTCCATTCCTGTATGTGTGACATATATATGCATATATATGTGTGTGTATATATATTTATATATAGTACTTTCTCCTTTTCCATGGTTTGTCCTTCTGTGATTTCAGTTATGTGCAGTAAACTGTGATCCAAGAATATTAAATGGAAAATTCTAGTAACAATTCATAAATTTTAAATTTCCTAGCATTTTGAGCATTTGATGAAATCTCTTTCTGCTTCGTTCTGTTCCGTCCAAGATGGGAATCTTCCTTTTGTCCACCTCTCCACACTCCCGCCCACTAGACATTTAGTGGCCACCTCCATTGTCAAGTCAACAGTTGCAGTATTGCAGTGTTTGTGTTCGAGTAATCCTGATTTTACTTAACAATGGCCCCAAAGAGCAAGAGTAGTGATGCTGGCCTTTTCAAAATGTCAAAGAGAAGCTGTAAAGTGTTCCCTTTACAGTGAAAATGTGTTAAGTTTTCCACTTAATAAGAAAAGAAAAAAATCATATTCTAAAGTTGCTAAGACCCACATTAAGAATGAATCTTCTGTCTGTGAAGTTATGAAGAAAAAGAAATTCGTGCATAGTATATATACGGTTCAGTACCATCCACAGTCCAGGCATGCACCAGGGGTCTTGAGACGTATCCCCCACATAGAAAGGGCACTACCGTACACAGACATACCTTTTGTATAACTGCATCTATTTCTATACACATAGATATGTAGATGTGCACATATACATATGTGTATATGTGTTTATGTACACATATATAAATAGACATAATACCCAGGGGGGTTCGTGGTAGTGATAGTGTTAAAATTCAGTCCCTAGGTGATAGGATACTGAGGTAGGGTTGGAAAGAAGTCGAAGAGGAAAAGTGAGCTCCTAGATATCCGGGATATGGAGATGAACAGAGTAATGGGCAGGATGTTGAAATTTCTGTTTGTTTAGTTTTTGTCGAGTTTTGTTTTGTTTGCTGAAGAGAGTGAATGGATTTTTTGTTTTTAATGAATAAAAATTTTATATTATTAGTGAGGTCTTTTTTAACTGGACCAATAAGTATGAGAAGAAGAATGTATGCACAATTTCAGCAGCAAAAGAGAGTGTATGATGGTTAGGGTGGCTGTGTAATTTTCCATCCAAATTTTGACCCTGGTGCCAGGAAGGTACATTTAACCAAATGGGATATCAGTGGTAAGCTGGGACTGTCTCAAGATAGCCCAGACATGTGGTCATTGTAACTGTACTGGACATTTTCAAAATTTTCAGCTGTTTAACATCCAAATCTTCTTCTTGATTTTAGGGAATTGCACCTTTCATTCAGAGGAAAAGTGAAGAAATCCCATCCTTTCTGATATCCTTTCAACTTTGGCAAAATTAAATACATTTCATGAACTTTGGAGAGGGATGCAAATTTAAAGGACAGTAAGATTGTTTTCACAATGACCATGTCCAGTGGAGTCCATGGTGTATAATGATGATGGCTGTGGTTCTGGATGGATTTATTGTTCAGAAAGTTTTTTGAAGAATTAATTAAAAAATGAATTATTTGAGTTTTACCTATGTTAACTTAGTTAGCTATAAAAATTTTCCCATTTTGAGGCTCTGAATACTGGTTAGTTTATTGGCCCAGGTCACACAGTTCTAGTAAGTAGCGGAACAAACCTAGTCAGTTTGGCTGAGGAGCCCATGGCAGAAGCAGTGCAAAATTATATCTTTGTTCTATTTTTCCCTCACTTATTGCCCAATTGCACAGTTTTCTACCTCTTTCTGCCATCTATTCAATAACTTCCTAATAAATTATTTTTCTGCTTTAAATTTATTTCTGTTACTTACAACCAAGAGCCTCAACTGAAATCTTGCTATCATGAACTATCATTTCTGTTTCTTTATTATAGCTGTGACAAAGGGGCTTAAGAACATTCTTTATCCAGAGCAGAATTTTCAATAACAATCAAAAATTATCACCTAATTATAAAAATAAGTTTAATGGCTTTAAAAAGGGCATTTAGTGCAAAATATTTTAAATGTCTCTCAATGTAGACTTTAATTTAGTCAATATTAACCAAATTAAGAATTGAGAGGTATCATTTAATATTAAAGACAGAAGTTTTATTTCAATAAAATCTTTTATTTCAATAAAACTTATTTTATTTCAATAAAATGATTTGTATTTCAATAAACTTATTTCAATACATTTTTTTATTTCAATCTTTTGTTTTAATACAATTAAATAATAATATTTTCTACTTATTCAAAGAACTTTTAAACATGCACAGAAGTTATATTCTTCCCAAAATTCACATAGATCAAGTCTGAGAGAGCCAGGGTTAGAGTGAGGTATCCTGACACTCGGAGTACAGATCTGTTAGTAACTTTTTTTTTTATTGACTCAAAAAATATGCGTTTTGCTTTTATTTCTGAAAGAGTTTTGCTGGCTAGAGAATTCTAGGTTGGTAGGTCTTCCTTCCTTTTGTCCTTCTTTCCTTTTTACCTGCCTCCCTTCCTCTCTCTCTTCCTTCCTTCCGCTAATGATGTTGCTTGATTATGTTCTAGCTTTCATTGTTTCTTTTTTTATATTTCAGAATATTATGGGAGTACAAATGTTCTGGTTACATGAATTGCTTTTGTACTGCTTGAGATAAGGCTGCAGATGTGCCCATCACCCAGATAGTGTATATTGCACCCATTAGGTTTGATTTCACCCATCACCTCCTTCCCTAATAACTGCTTGATTTCCACTGAGTTTTACTTCCTATTGTGCACATGAGTGCTGTTCAGTTAGCTCCAATTTAACAGTGAGTACATGTGGTGTTTGGTTTTCCATTCCTGAGATACCTTACTTAGGAGAATGGTCTCCAACTTCATCCAGGTAGTTACAGAGGTATTAATTCATTCTTTTTATGGCTGAATAGAACTCCATGGTATACATATACCAAATTTTATTAATCCACTTACGTGTTGATGGGCATTTGGGTTGATTCCACATCTTTGTGATTGTGCTGCAATAAACATTCAAGTGCAAGCGTCTTTCTGACAAAAAGACTTTTTTTTTTTCCTTTGGATAAATAACCAGTAGTGAGATTGCTGGATCAAATGGTAGGTCTACTTTTAGTTCTTTGAAGAATCTCTGTACTATTTTCCATAGAGATTGTACTAATTTGCAGTCCCACCAACAGTGTATAAGTGTTCTTTTCTCTCCGCATCCACACCAGCATCTGTTGTTTTGGGGCTTTTTGATTCTCACTGGGGTTAGGTGATATCTCATTGTAGTTTTGATTTGCATTTCCCTGATGATTAATGATGTTGAATTCTGTTCATGTCATTTGCCCACTTTTTAATGGGGTTGTTTGATTTTTTTTTTTTTTTTTTTTTTTTGCTGATATGCTTGGATTCTTTGTAGATTCTGGTTATTAGCTTAGCCCTTTATCGGATGTATAACATTTTGTAGATCATTGTAGAGTCTGGTTATTAGCCCTTTATTGGATGTATGACACCCTGTAACTCCCAGGGGTTCCTTGATCGCCACCACTGCTGAGGAGGGGGAAGGAGCAAGGCAATGGTGGCTTGGTTGCAGGAGCCTGAGAGGCTTTGCAAAGCCTTGATGTGGCTCAGAAGTTGCTTTTCCAGCTACTAGGGGGAGCCAATGGTATAAGAGTCAAGAGGAGGTTTCCAAATTTGAAAGGCTGTTAACGCAGGAGGGGCCTAAACACCTGAGTGCTAAAATGCTGGGCTGGGATCTTTCCTCCCTTATCCAGTAGCAGAGGTTTTTGTGGGGAGGGGTGGGCACTCCACCAAATTGCTACTCCTTGGATCCCCACAACACACTCCTATCAGGTCAGTCCACATGTGCTCCCTCACCACCGGAGTCCAGCTCTCAAACCTGTCCCCCGTCTGTATTCTGACCCACTGTCATGCATCTCCATGAAATACCTGTGAGGAGGGAGTTCCAAAATTGTGCACCCCACTACAAGTCCTCAGAGGGAGAGGAGTGGGTCCCACTATCTGTGGGGACCTCAGCCTGTAACACGTGTCTGCCAGAGAGTGAACTTCTCAGCTCAAACGGCATTCTATTGTAATGACTAGGGGGAGAGATCACAGCCCTTGGTCAGCCAATGTGCTGAGTATGAGGCATTTGGTTGCTGTAGAATCACGGGCTAAGCTACTCCTCTCAAAAATGCCATGCCCTTATCCAATATGGTGGCTCTCCAGAGGTGGGGATTGCCTGCTCCCAAATCCACATTCCTCAGCACCCCTCTACACTCTCTGGTCGGATATAGCCGTGGGGGCTTCCTTGCTGAGTCCAGCTCCCAGACTTCTCCCCTGCTTCCCCTGTACCCCTCTCGAGTCCAGGTTGCACTGGGACGGGCTTGCTTATCAGAACCACAGGTTTGTAACCCCACAAAATGCCAATGAGCAAGAATTTCCCAAATTGTACATCCCTGTTCCAACACAGTTTCTCAAGGGGAAGAGTTGTGGGTCTCACTTTCCGTGGAGACCTTTGCCTGGGATGCGTGCCCGCTGGAGAGAAGTGGCTGTTCACAAACTTCTTGGCTCAAACACGCGAGGTTGTAATGGGTGGGGAAGGGGCCACAGCTCCTGGGCAGCTGGAGTTCAATCTGCTTTCTTGTTTGCAATGGATAGGAGAGGTGCAGCGGAAGAAGTGTCTGAATGGAAGAAAGCCGGCACTCCAGCCACTCACGGCACTCTCCTTGGCGGGGTGTCCTCATGGAGTACAAAACTCCTGGGGCTCACTGTATCACCTGACTATTCCTTAGTAGCTGCCGTGTCTGGGCTCATGGAAGGTGGAAAAGCCTTCAGTAAGCTTGGTGTCCCCCATACACCGAAGACATGTATGGGGCGGAGGGCAATCCCCCCTTGCCTTTGCACTGGGCTCTGAGTCTCTCTGGGTTTGATCTTTGCCAATCTTCTCCTCTTTATCTTCTTCCTTCTCGGCTTCACAATTTTCTCTGTTGGGTCCTCAGCTCTTTCTGACCTCTCTCTCTGTGATCCTCACCTGAGCTGCGAGTTTTTTCCCCTTTCCTCTATCCAATATCCTGTGTACCCGTGGGACAGTCCAAGAAGTGATGTCTCTAGTCTGCCAGCTTGTCAGCATAATGTTTGGAACTTTTAAAAAACTAGATAAGGATGCTTAAATTTCGACCTCAAGGTCAAGGAGTTAAATCTGAAAGTTCATCTTGACTCCTCATTACTGATCGTCCCCAGTGTATAAAGCTAACATTTTATCCGATAAGATGCCCTGGTATGATGTTCTAAATTTAATATCTTTTTAAAGAGATTTGTAAAACAACAATGATCATTTATTGAGTACTTTTTTTTTATTGGTCATTGTGACAATGCTTTCATACATCTCCTTTATTAGACGGCACAAATTTATGACATAGATAAGAAAACTCTCACGAAGAGACGGAGACTAAAAAAGTTGAGTTAGTTGCCCAAAATAATGAGGAAATAAGTAGAAACAGAAGTCCAACTCAAGTGTGTCTATTTGCAAAGTCTGTATTTTTACCTATTATGCTACATTGGCCCCCACTGTTGTAATTCAATTCTGTTAATATCTAATTCCATGACCACCTTTTAACAAAGTTTTATGTTGGTATATACATGGCTATTTATTCTATAAATGATGAAGATGTATGCATATTTGTGTTCATATTCATATTTATAACATGGTAACATATAAAACAACTGTTACATTTTCTCACACGAAGTGCACACAGAAGTAAATGGTATAGCCCAGCAAGGGCGAGCCTAGTCATTTTTACGTATTTTAGATAGTTTAGTGCTCATTACAACTATGAATGATAGAATCTGTTGCCCCCTTTTCCAGGTGAATAAATTGAGGTAATTTGCCCAGCTGACATAGCTCATAATGGGAAGATTTGAATCTAAGCCAAGATTTGTAAATTCCAAAGCTTCTGCACTTTCCATCCTAGCACACTGCCTATCTGCATATTCATTACCCTCCTAACCAAACATCAAAAGTTTATTTTAATTAAGGAAAAGTTAATTTCCTATGTATTTAATTTGCCAGATACAATGAGATTTTAAAGCCAAATTAAATAGAATAGTATTATACATTCTCCTGAGCTCCCTGCAGCAAAGACAATGAAAATGTCAAGGTTGCAGCCAAGCAATCTGAACTGAAACATACTTCTCTTTCTGGACACAATTACTTAACCAAATGCACATGATAATATAAAATCAGTAAGCCCATTGCTAAGATTTTTACTTAATCTGTACATTACTAAAAAGGAATTTTTAAAGACTATTGCTAGTTTTGTGGTTTATAGAGAAAAAAGGTCATACTAAGCTGCTAGAACTATTCCACAATACCTCTTATGAATGGATAGTACCAGCATACTATAACTATGGATTATTATTTAAATCTTGAGATTAGTAGAAATTTCCAAACAATGACTTTTCATAATTTTAGCAGGGTAAAAGTTTTTTTTTTTTTTTTCAAAATCTATACTCTTTCAATGAAAAAAATACATCAAAGATACACATTTACATCTGCTAAATGTTTTCCAGGCCTCAATTTTACTTAGAATATTCAGAACAAGGTTTTTAAAATACACTTAGAACATTAAAATTGTTGGTATGATATTGTTGTTATATATTATTAACAGATTCACTTTTCCACTATAATGATTTTTAAAAAGTATTTTAATGGACAAATGCCTCAGTAATAGCTGGAATTTCAAGAATCACTTGAAGCAAGATGCAAAGCAAATATAGTGAGTTTTCAATGAATAAACATGATCAAGCCAGTTTTCCCCTGAAAAAGAATTTCTGAGATCTTTTAATATGCTCTTAGTGTTCCTTTCTCTCCTTGAGGCTTTCTTTGTCTGTATGGTACTCTTTGGGTTCCAAAGTTACCTGGGCTGTTGTGGTAGAAGGATTCCAACTGTTCATTTATTCAGAGCAGACTTATTGTCAGGCACTATGTGCAGTTGTGGATGATGATGGTGAGTGAGAAGGAGGTGTGGCCCCCATCCTAATGGAATCTACCATTGACAGGAATTTCACTTGAGTGGGGACATCCTACTATTGCTTCATTATGTCACTCTCTGATGTCTTTAAATTCTCAGAAAATACCCATGACAGTGGTTAGCCGGCCATACTTACATAACAGTAACACTATGCTAGATCTTGGCATAAAATCTCCAAAAATGAATATCTTCTAAATCCCATCTATAAAATATGATGGACAGTGGGAGGCAGTGAGGCTTGCATTGTGCAAATCATGCAGTATGGATTGACTTGGAGCATTAACTCCTTTTCATACAGTTATCCTTTCTCAAGGCAACACCTCTCAAAAGAGGTTTGGCAAGGATTACTGCTTCAAGATTTAGAACACAGTCAATAAGATTCTGTTGTGGATTCTGGAAAAAGCTATTGTTACAATGAGTGAATGGAATAAGTGACAAATCAGTTCATTTACTCTTGAAAACTTCAGGAACTGAGGAATATTCCATGTCTTTTTGTATTTGACAGCAAGATACAAATTTCTGTCTTCACAAACTGAGAATCTCAAGCTAATAAAATTCATCTTTCCATGAGCATTACTGGGTGAACCACAGGGAGATACATTTGGGAATTCTAATTGAGAGCGGCAGAAGAATGTCAAAAACTTATCTGTATAGCAAAAGGGAAGACCTCTACCTTAACTGTTTTAAGGACAGGTAGAATAGAAAACCACCACAGACAGATTTAGCATTTGCTGCTTCTCCTGCTCAGAACCCACCCATCATTGTGTGTAATGATGTGTCATTTGGTTTATACATAAACATGAATTTCTTCTCCTATAGGATGGTGTGCAGAAGTCAGTTACATCGCTAAGAAGTGAAGACTCTTTATCACATAGATCGAAAATTGGTTTTCTTGATAATAACATACACATATTAATAGTGGTTTTTCTGTATGAAAATAGTCTAAATTGTTAGTTTGGGTGATGGAAGTTAAGAAAAGGTAAAATGTTCTTTGAAAATATTGCTTCTAGGGCAGAAAAATGGACATTTGGAGTAAATTAAATACAATCTCACCTCATATTTATAAAATCATCAAGGGCCTAAAAGGATCACTTCGTATTTTTAATTATATTTTATTGTATTCCATTAAACAAAATAAATGCAATAGCATTATTCACAAATTTGGTGATCATTTTCATAAATATTCATGATCCTCTGAACAAATGCTTTTTTATATATTTTGTTTTTTTAATTGTCATATTACATTATATGTTTATATTACATTATATATTTTGTTTTTTTAATCTTCATATTACATTACATGTTTTTAATGCATACAACATGATGTTTTGAAGTATATGTGCATTGTTAAATTGTTAAATCTAGCTAATTAACAAATGCATTATCTCACATAGTTATCATTTTGTTGTGCTAGAATATAATATCAGCTCTCTACATTTTTCAAGAATATAATATATTTTCACTAACTATAGCACCCTTGTTGCATAATAGAGCTTTTGAAATTTATTCCTCCTTTGTAAATGTAATTATGTATACTCTGACCAACATTTCCCCATCCCTCCTCCCCACTAAATACCTAATCTTTGATAGCCACTGTTATACTCCCTAATTCTGTGTGATCAACTCTTTTAGATTCCACATATGAGTGAGATCATGTGGTATCTGTTTTCTAGAGCTTGGTTTTTTTCACTTAACATAATGTTCTCCAGATTTATCCATGTTGTCGAATGATTTTATTCTTTTTTATGGCTGAATAATCTACATTTTCTTCATTCGTTCATTCATAGACACATATTGGTTCCATATCTTGGTTATTGTGAATAATGCAATAAACATGGGAGTATAGACGTCTCTTTAACATCCTGATTTCATTTCCTTTGGACATATATGCAGCAGTGGAATTGTTGGATTATATGGTAGTTCTATTTTTGTTTTGTGAGGAACCTCCGTATTGTTTTCTATAATGGCTAGCATCATGGCATGGTACTAATTTACGTTCTCATCCATAGTATTCAAGGGTTCTCTTTCTCCACATCCTTGTCAACATCTTATCTTTTACCTATTTGATAATAGTCATTCTAACTGGGGTGAGATGATATCTCACTGTGGTTTTGATTTGCATTTCTCAGATGATTAGTGATGTTGAGCATTTTTTAAATATACCTTCTGTCCATACATATGTCTTCTTTTGAGGAATGACTATGCAGGTCTTTTGCCTATTTTTTAATCTCATTATTTTATTTTATTTGCTATTAAATTGTCTCAGTTCCATATATATTTTTTGATATTGTTTGTCAGATGTATAGTTTGCAAATATTTTTTCTCATTCTGTAGGTTGTCTCTTCACTTTGTTGATTTTTTCTTTTACTGTGCAGGAGCTTTTTGCTTTGATGTAATCCTATTTATTTTTTGTTTCGCTTTTGTTGCTTGTGATTTTGAGATCTTATCTACAACATCTTTGCCCAGACCAATGTCATGAAGTATTTCTCCTATGTTTTCTTCTAGTATTTTTATTGTTTCAGGTCTAGCATTTAGGTTTTTAATTCATTTTGAGTTGATTTTTGTATGTGATATGAGATAAGGTCCTAATTTTATTTTTCTACATGTGAATACCCAATTGTCCCAATACCATTTATTAAAAAGACTGTCCTTTTTCCATTGTGTGTTCTTGGCAGCTTTGATGAAGATCAGTTGGCTATAGATACACAGATTTTTTTTCTGGGTCTCTTTTTCATTCTGTTGGTCTATGTATCTGTTTCTGTAGAGATACTTTATAAAAGTGAACGTGTATTATTTGTTTTTTAAATTATATTTCTTCTGAATTCTTTTTTTCCTAATGATAAGGATAATTAATTGAAGAATGGCATAAGCCATAGTATGAGAGGTAAGAAAGAAGTATACTATTAAAATTCCTAGGGCTCTCTGTGACTTTAAATATTCATTTGACTTCCATATAGAGTCTTCAAAGTTTTGTAGCCAGATAATGTGCAAAAAAAGAAAAGATTGACATCTTCCCCTATGCCTGGAAAGCTCAATGTACGAAACTTGTAGTTCACATAAGTCAGTCCACAAATAACATTTGTGACTGTATAATTGCATTTTTTTCTGTTTATATTGACATTTACCCCCTTATCTCACAATTGCTTTTTGCTACCCTACACAAGGCAGACTTTTTCAGTATCTTATTCACTTAACACATTTTTCTCTCATCTCCAACCAAATGTTTTTCTTCTCATCATTTGGCTACTAAGATAGACTCCATTTTCTTGCATTATTAGATGATATAAAAAGCTATTACTTTACTAAAAGTTTATCAGTTGACAAATTAATAAACATGAACGAGAGTTAATATTCAGATGGAAAGTTACCATCACTTTCTTACCATTTGGTTTATTTGGCTTCAGCAATTTGAAACTATATCTTCTTGTGTGTATGGAACAGACTTTATGGCAAGTGCATTCAGTCACTGTGTCTGTAAATTTTAACGTCATCTGTAAGTGATTCCTCATAGGAGAACCTACACAACCCTCCCTAAAACAAACTAGAGAAATGACTATTATACTTCCATGGATTCTTTTGTCTGGTCAGGAAAATGTCTGGAGATAAAACCAGCATGAGATAATTGTTTCTAAGATAAGTGTATGGATGACAGCTTAACAGTGGTTTGAGAAAGAACAGATATGTATCTCCTTTAAGCAGATATACAACATTGATATTTTTATCAGCCATTTCCTGTAGTATTTTACTCAAAATGCACTCAGCTGTTAACTTGCTAGCCAGAAAACATTCACAGGAATAAAGATAATCCTTAGATACTTGAAGCCCACTTTAGCCACTGAACTACTGGAGGCTCATTACTGGCCTAGCATTCTGATGTCTAACCTGTGGGATTTTGTACACTATTTATTCTTTCTTCTGCTGGAAAAAAAAATAATTGAAGTCGAGCCACTTGGACCATGATGTATAATTAGAAAACTCTATTATTAAAGTACTATAAAAAACTACCATGCCTCACCGTTCAGTGATTAAAGCTGAACGGTGGTTCAGTGATTAACCATTTCAGCTTGTTGAATACATCTTGGAGACCAACAGAAAGAATTTGCTTAAGACTTTATTTAAAGCAAAATAAACAGCTATGGACAATGAAGAACAGCCCTCAATCCTGAAAACTGTAGGAATGGAAGCTGCAAAGATGAGGAAAATATGACATCTAGATTAAATTATAATGGATCATGTTTCTGCTATGGATGAGGGACATTTGTGATTCTTTCCTATATTATTTAATTAGTAATCTATTGTGCACAAACTTTTAGCTGTAGACATATTATACATTACAAAACAATAATAATGAAAAGATAAACTTGTCGGTAGGGTATGTCAAGTGAATTTCGATCACATTTCAAACTTGAGATGTTTGAATAATCGCAATGAGAACAGGAAATCTTCCAGCCAACTACCTGTGATTAATTGGCTCCTTTCTGGTCTCTCCGTTCCCCTCCACATGTCTGGCATTTGGGTGTGTAGTTCCCACTGGAGATATAATAATACATTAAGTCACAAATGCAAGACTTCCATGAAGAGTTTGGAAGTCATGATGGGGCCATTGTTGTCCCAATCCGTGGACTCTTATAACAATGAAAAATAACTACTGTCATTGGGCCTCATTCTCAAAAACATAAGAGAACATTTCTCTCCTTAATCATGATGACAGAGCAGAAATGTGACTGAAGATTTGAGAATTGATAACAGGTATACGTAAGTTTGCCATATGTTACCACATGTAGCTAAGACCACCATATAGAAATAGATATGAGTATGGATAGCGATATAGATGCAGAAATAATAGACAAATAGAGATTTGTGGAGAGAGAGACAGAGAGAGAATGTTAGTGGAGAGAAAGAGAATCTCTAAAGCAATAATTCATTTTCTTCCTTTGACATGTCTGCACTAATGCTAATTTCTCATCACCTCCTTTTCCCCAGTTATTTCAAAACATTCCTTGATAAATAATGGTCCTTATTTGAATCACATATTTCTAAAAATATGTACACTGCTATCATATTTCTTTATAGAACTCTTCTTAAAGCTTAATTCTGTATAAAATTTGAGGTACCTAACACTTTCATTCATGTCACTTACATCCTCCTCCAGAAATAGGGTAGTATGTTCACATTTGGAATTTCTGTGCTATTATGGAAAACAGAAGAATATGTAGGGAGAACATAGATCCTTCCTTAAAAACTGCATGCCTAATAATAAAAAAAACTTTTGACAAAATTATTATAAAAACAATAAATACACACAAACATATGAAAACTAGTAATAATAAACATTCATATCCTCCACTACTCAGATAAGTCAATTACCAGGATTTTGCACACCTCTTTCATTTATCTCTTTTTCATTGTTGTTGCTGTAGAATTTTAAAGATAATTCTCGACATTATGTCATCTCAACTCTTGTACTTCAGTAATAGTGACACAATTTTACAGTAAACATGAATGAAACATGAATGAAATTAACTGCTGTTTATTTCAATATTTCTTGGTAATTGCAAAATGTGAGAATAGTATTAATAGAAACAAACTAAAAATTCATTAATGAGGGAAAAACAAAATAATTTAGGTCCATGTATACTTTAGAATTCAGTATAGATCTTAACAAAATGTGGCAGATCTGTTCATTCAATCATAATATTAAGAGAAAGGTATATGTTATTTTATATACATAAAGGTATCAATCTATATACAGATATTGATAGATACAATATACTGAATGTACAGTATATTGTGATATTTTTGAAAGAAAAATAAGAAACTGTAAATATTGGTTGTCTTTGGAGAAGGAACTGGAAGGGGGGGCTCCTCATTCTGTGATGTTTATCATTCTGTACTCTTTGAATTTATGTTGTGTGAATGTATCACTTTTATTTAAAATGAATAAAAATCATTCTGAATCATGATTACCTGTGCTAAAATCCCACCTTTCTAGTTATTAGTTGTTTGACCTTGAATTAGTCACTTTCTCTTTCTAGGCATCTCCTATATGAATGGATTATTCATGAGTACCAACCTTACACAATTATTCTGGTGGTTAAATTACTCATAAGAAGATTGCCGCAAAATAAGATTCAATAAATTAGCTGTTATTATTTTTTAAACAATATCTTCATCATTAAGATTTTATGTAAACAATTCACCTATATAAATGTTTGCTCTACATGTTTAAATAGGTTATATTAGGTTTATACATATATATTTAAATATGATGACTATTTTAATAATGTTCTAATTGTTTATGTGTGTGCTAAGGGCATACTGGATAAAATCATTATATACTGAAACTTTACAAAGCCAAGTCTTCATGTTTCCTTTTTGGAAGTCTTTCCTCTTGTTTTACACAAGTTCATACTTTGAGAATTTTAGAATGTTGGACTTTTTTTATTTCATTAAAAATGTGATCAATCATACTTGATGCTGTAGATGCCTACCTGCATACAATGTGGGTTCATTCAACAAATATTTTTTGATCTACTACTGCAATATATGTAGAAACCTAAATTGGGGCTATATACAGAGACATTAAGAGAACAAAACCAAACATACAAACCAGATCCTCCCCTCAAGCAGTTTGCAATAGAGAAGGAGTAATTCAGGATGAGCCGTTACTGAATCAATGTAACCATGGAAATGCTATCTGACCAGTGCAGAATTACACTCAATTCGCCCCTTTATCTCACAGTAGGAACGATATTCCTAAAAAAAAAAACAAAAAAACAAAAAACCTAATACTCATGATTGAAAAGATCTACAATGTCATCAATGTAAGTCCAATAATACAATCAAGGGATCTAAACTATTAGCATTTTAGTGAGTTGGAAAACCATATAAAACAGTTTAAAAACTATTACTATTAAAACATAGACGCATGTCTTGGCCATTGGGGAACAGCTATATTTCATAATGTCAAGAGAAATAAAATCTCCTTCAGGTAAAGATAGAAAATAATAATCATAACATTAAGTTTTTTCTTTAGCAAAATGATATTACAATGAATTAAAATGTGCATTTGACACCTTGAGCAATGTCAAAAGACATATGCTAATTATGCACCTGCATCATCGATTGCCCTCAGGAGTCCCCCAGTCTTGGCTATGACCCAAATGAAAGAACTAATGTATCCCCAACAGTGAAATTGACCCGTGACACGAGAGTCACCTGAAAGATTTTGTGGATGATGACAGTAATTTTACAAGTAAATCTCATTTATTATAAACTGCTAGGGAAAAATTATACTTCTCTGCACAAGATTTCAATGTTTTCCTGTAATCTGTACAAATATAAGTCAATGACTTGAGGCTAAAAAAAGCAGAGGAGATAGAGAGAGGGGAAACAGAACTGAGAAAGTATGATGGGCAGAATCACATATGAAGATAAACTCATTCTAATATCTGGGTGGTCCATCCATAGGCCCTTTTAACGTCGATACCTCCCTCCCAATTACCGCCACCTTGTGGCGTGGTGCTCTACACAGGCATATTGCTAATAGTTACTATGTGCTTTAGCTTCTCTCTTCTGAAAGCAGCTGGGAATCTCACTTTAAGAAGGTTATGAAACCTAAGGCTTCTCTTGGTAATTAATGCAGCCTACTGCATTTTGCAACACAATTCTATAAAACTGCAGTATGTCTAGACTTGAGTATACCATTATTTATGAGAAAGGATTATGATATAGGAGAGAGATGAAGGGATTATTCAAGAAATCATTATGCTTTTGTTAATAGATCTATTTTCATGACCTTCACTTTAATTGTTCATTCCTTTGCCCTTTCCCAGCAACATTTGCACAAACTTTAAGAGCAATAATTACCATGTCTATCATACCAAAAATATACAGGCTAAATGAGAGGCATAGAGGTACACACCCCCCAAAAATGATCCTAAGAAACTGGTAAATTTATAACAAAGTACAATGTACAATCATATCCCTAGGCCACACTTCCCATGACACTAAGGTGGCTGAACATTAATACACACACAAACACATACACACAAATACACACACACACACTGTATAGTAAATTCTTAAGTCATTCAACAGTCCTGTTCAACAGATTTAAAAATTGTGTTGAACAAAAGCTATTCTGCTGCACTCATTTGCAAAAGGATATAATTAGTTGTTCTTTCAGTTTTCTAGATAAAGATGGCACATATGAAAAATAATAGGCTGTCACTAAAGGGTTAGCAGTATGAACTCAACAAAGGAATATATTTTAAGACAACAACAGTTCATTTGTTCCTCTAATATCTTTGGTATTTTGGGATTCCTTATGACATGAAAGCATATGTTTAAAATGCAAAGCGAGTGTATTTATATTTTATTTATTTTTATCTTTAAGTTTTAGAATGCTTCTAATCACAATTTAAAAGTTAAAAAAAATTATTGCTAACAGTAAGCCTAAAAAGTAGAATAACACAGAAGAATAGCTCTACAAAATAATTTCCAGGGCCAATTTTAACCTACAAAATGTGTGTCAACCGATTAAGTTTATTAATCAATAAGCATCTATTGAGGGACTCCTATGTTTCAGTCAGAGTTTCGATTTAATTTTGTAAGGAAAAAAATCAGAGGAAAATGAGTGGTGAGATAGGTTAATCTGAAATTATTCATTGCATCACAGTCAATATGGAATACATTAAATGTGTAAATTTCAAATTATATTTCACATGCCCCATGCTGTCTACAGCCAACTTTAAAAGAGAAACAAGTTTGAAGCCAATGAGGAGAGGGAGGGCAGGAAATAAGAAGAGGGAACGGGAGGAAAATGTGACATAAAAGAAGAAAAAACTTTGATACTATTTCTGTCCATGGAGCACACTGAAACATTACTGTGATTGCACCTGGTGTGTTGATACTCTTTTATCAACAAAAATGACCAGAAGGCACAGATAAAAATATAGAAGACATATACCTTAGATAGACTTAATAAATATATACAATGTAAAATATTATTTGCATAATTAAAATGAGTGTTAAATGAGTCTTATCTCCTTTTAATATTCTTTTCCCAGAATATCACATAGTTAAAAAATAAGCAAACAAAATTCTACATCCAATTTTAGGTGATTTCCACTGAGAAACAGCAGATCAGGAACAATGGCCTTAATTATGGGAGACAAAATACAGTTAGGTTTTCATTTCAATTTTCCAAAAGTTTCCAATAGATGTACTTACTTCTCCATTTTTTGTTAAATTAACTGTCACCAAAGCAGAGCACACAAGCTGACAATCACAATTGGCAGCAGTGGTCTGTATTCCGACATGCAATTGCAGTCTTTCACTTTCAAGTCTTATTTCTTTTGAAATGTTTGCTTCTCAGAACAGGTGACTCATCAGATAGGGCCCTGACCAGCTCACGATGCTCTAAAACTAACTGGAAAGGTGAAAAATTGATAAGCCTTATAAACTGGAAAGGAGAGGGAGGGCTCTTCTAATGGTACTTTGTCAGGAAGCCAGCCCTGTTTACTTAGAAATCAGTGCACTTTTAGGAGCAAATGAATTACCCACCCACCATTCAATTACTTAAGAAGACAACCTAAGAGTCCAGCAAATCTTCTCCACATAATAGGCAATAGCTTTAGAGGAAATGACTGAAGCCAAACTAAGGCATTTCATCAGAAAAAGTAGTGTTGATGTGAGCTGACAGCCGAGGAGCTCAGGTAGCCCACCTCCCTCTGCAGGACTCTGAAGTTCTCAAGGTCTCCTGTATCCTAGGAGAGAGAGCCCCACAGTGTGAACATAGCAAGAGTCCAAAAGAACATTTGTGTAGGAGACTGTCATAATGTACAACTGAGAATAGGGCATGTTAGAGAAGATTTCAGGGAGAAAATATACATAAGGATGTGTTTGTTGAAGAGATAGGCACATCCTTACATATATAGAGTAACCATAACAAACTTGAAAAATTTCGGAGAATGAGTAAGACTCTACCATGTACAGGAAAATGAGAAAAAGAAAACAGAAATCAACTCAGATAAAGCACTAGACTAGACTCTAGAGCAGCAGTTGTCAAAACACTGGATTCTCAGATAGACCTCTAGGTGTCCCAGTATATGTTTAGAGGGACTATGAGGTCAAAACTATGTTTGTCACAGCACCTTTATTAAGACATCTGTGTGCCTTTTTCATTTTTTAAATTTTTTTTTAATTTTTTTCTTTGCCCCCCGCCCCAGTTTGCCTTTTTCAGTGTGTTAACATTTGCATAAGTGGCACAGAAGTTGTAGTGGATAAAACTGCTGGAAAATCCCAGGTCAATGTGCAAGAAGCTACTGTACTAGCTGTCATTGAAGTCTTCACCACCATGGGGCCACTGTAAACAAACAAATAAAAACAATGCTTCTTTTACTTAACTATGCCTCAATGGAGCAGTAAAACAGTTAAGTGTATGATATTTCCATCCTTGAGTACATGCCTTTTTCAACTCCTGAGGTGAAGTTGAGCATTCCTGCTGGGTACCCAAATGTAACAGCTGACTCCAGGAAAGCACTTATTCAGTTGTTATTGTTTTTGTTTTAATATTTTTATAATTTCCAGCTAATTTCTTTCTACTTTTTTAGTAGAAACGGGGGTCTCACTCTTGCTCAGGCTGGTCTCGAACTTCTGAGCTCAAATGATCCACCCACCTTGGCCTCCCAGAGTGCTAGGATTACAGACATGAGCCACCGCACCTGGCTTCATGCAATTGTTTGAGTTACAAAGTTAGCTGGCCACTCTTTCATGGCACTTTATTTCTGCTTCAGAGAATGACTGACAAACCATGGGTATTGAGAAGAGGGCATTTGGCAGATATGTTTTTTTTCCAAAAATGAACAAAGTGACCCTAAAGGAAACATCTGACTGTACTTGTTCATTATAAAATTAAGCTTTCAAGTGATAAGTAGAATTTTGGAAAATGTGCACCCTCCAAGATCAGCTTGACAGCATCCATACTTAAAAACATTTCTTTTTAGAACAGTGGTGACATTAACAAGTGTGATTTCTATAATGAAATGTGTCAAGAATTGGAAAATCTGCAAAATTCAGTGAACATTTTCCAAATGACCAATAAATAATGCTACATAATCATTCATGGGTAAACAATCTCTTCAAAGGGCAAGAAAGACCAATCAATTTTTTTTTTTTTTTTTTGAGACACAGTCTCACTGTGTTGCCCGGGCTAGAGTGCCGTGGCGTCAGCCTAGCTCACAGCAACCTCAAACTCCTGGACTCAAGCAATCCTTCTGCCTCAGCCTCCCAAGTAGCTGGGACTACAGGCATGCGCCACCATGCTTGGCTAATTTTTTCTATATATCTTTAGTTGTCCGATTAATTTCTTTCTATTTTCAGTAGAGACAGGGTCTCGCTCTTGCTCAGGCTGGTTTCAAACTCCTGAGCTCAAACGATCCGCCTGCCTTGGCCTCCCAGAGAGCTAGGATTACAGGCATGAGTCACCATGCCCGGCCAAGACCAATCAATTTTAATGTAACAGATTATAAGAAGTTCATTGATACAGTTTCAGATTTCACATTGCAACTAACATGTAAGACATTTCCAGGTGTTGAGAATTAATATAGTATCAAAAAATTCACAATTTTCTTTAAAGGTAATTTAAATATTAATCCCTCTTTCATATCTGTGGGAGGCAAGACTTTCTTCCTATACATTAACCAAAACAATAGATTAAAATATTTGCAAAAATGTGAAACAATTTCACTCTATTCAAAAATGTGTGTTTTAGAAAAATGCTTTAATGAACATATTATTTATATTAAAATATAATGAGTTTATTATTTTAATAATTATTTAAAATGTTTATCTCAGTTTTAATATCCAATACTGTGATTATTGATATATATATCCAACATAAACAAAAGATTGTTAGAGTATTCAATAATTTCCAAAAGGTGTAAAGATGTCCCGAAACAAAAATGTTTAAAGATCATTCATCCTTTCCAGAAGAATCATGTCTATCTTAATTATCATTGAATTCTTTGAACCTAGGACAGTGCCCAGCACGTAGTAGCCATTCAATAAATATTTAATAAAGGCAGAGATTAAACATGTTCAGTGATATACTAGTAGACTAATGTTGCTAATCATTTAACATGGTATTGTTGATAATAACTAAATGCACACATATATATGTGTCTAAACATTTATAGGTGACTGTTCAGTGAATTCAGTGAATCCTTATTTTATTATACTATTTTTATTGAAATATATATTTCACATACATAAAATTCACCAGTTAGAAGCGTATACTTTAGTGTTTTGTTAGTATTTTCACTATGTTCTGTAACCATCCCCACTAAGTAACATTTCAATGACCCAAAAAGAAACCCGGTGCATATTGGCAGTTAACTCTAATTTCCCTTCCTTCAGTCGCTGGCCACTGCTAAGCTACTTTATGTTTCTGTAAATTTGCTTAGTTTGAACTTTTCATATAAATGAAACCATATAATATGTGGCCTTTTATGTAAGATTTCTTTCACTTAGCATAATATTTTCAAGGTTCATCCATGGTGTAGCATGCAACAGTACTTCAGTATTGCTTTTTATAATGGAATAATATGCTATTGTATAAATATGTATATATATATAATTTTTTTCCTTTTTTCTACTTTTGACTGTAATGTTTATGCTGCTAGGTATATTCATGCACACTTTTTGTGTGAAAACATGTCTCACTTTCCTTACGCATTTACCAAGGTGTGTAATTGCTGGGTCATGTTGTAATTTTATGTTTAACTTTTTTGAAGAACTGGTAAAAAATTTTCATAGTGGCTGTACCATATTACATTCCTGCTAGCAATTTATGAGGGTTTCAATCACTGTATATCCTCACCAACAGATGTTTCAGTTTTTGTTTGCATACTTTTTATGGCCATCCTAGTAGATGTGAAGTGGTACTTCATTGTAGTTTTGATTTGCATTCCCTAATGACTAATGTTGAAGGTCTTTTCATGTGCTTATTGGCCATTTGTATACTTTCTCTGGAGAATAGCTTATTCAGATACTTTGTTCATCTTTTAATTGGATTGTCTTTGTACTCCTGAGTTGTAAAAGTTCTTCAAACATTGTAAGTATTAAATCCTTATCAGTTATATGATTGAAAATATTTTCTTCCTATTCTGTGAATTGCTTTTCATTTTCTTGGTAATGTCCTTTGATGCATAAAAAATTACAATTTTGATAAAATCTAATTTATTTATTTTGCTTTTGTGGTTTGTGCTTTGGTGTTATATATAAGAAACCGTTGCCTAATCACACAGATTTTCAGTTGTTTCCTTCTAAGGGTTTTATATTTGTATCTCTTAAACTTAATCCATTTTGGGTTAAGTTTTGGTATATGTTATGAAGTGAAGACATACAGAGTCATTCCTTTACAGGCAGATATGCAATTTAGAAATAAAATTATTTTATTTATAATGTTTAATTGTTATTGTTCTTATGGGGTAAAATAACCCAAAAGAGCCCCGTGTGGAAACTATTTTTGTTTGCTCACCACATTTCTCCTTTTCTTTTTTCTTCTAATAGACTGTGGCCTTATACAGTCCGCCATCCATGGAAATGTTTTGGCTTGCTGTGGTTGAGGTCCTACTGGGATAGCCTATACAAATAAGATGAGACATTGCTGAAGATACACACTCTGTCACTAAAATTGAGGCAAAGGATTTTTTAAGACTCTGGTTTTACAGGAAAAACACATTACATAGTATTTGGCTGTGAACTATCTACAGGGTGACTTGAACATCTTCCAGCTTTGGGGCAATCAAAAGATTCTCTGTCATCTTTAGCCAGAACAGTTCTAATTCTTGGCCACTATAACCAACCAGGCCAATGATGATGCCCAAAGAAACTACAGGGTATACATGGAATTTGTAAATACTTGAAGAACCAAATCCTAAATTTAGGTCTAAACCCCTTATAAATGATTTCTGTTATAAAATAATAGTAATAATAACTTAAGAGTATAATAGCAAAGGAGCAGATGTGTCCTACTGACGTGTTATCTTATACTTCACTTTCCACTAAAAGTATATGCAAAAATCTAGTGTTGCATTGGGAACACCGTACAGGAAAAGAGAATTGATAAATCTGATTGATAAAGACCTTTTCACCTCTTTTTCTGGCAAAAAAATAAAATAAAATAAACTATACGTGATATCACATCTGCTTAAATTTTAACCTGGAAGGAAAAAAGCAAATTCTAAGCTAGTTACACAGTCTTTGAGATTATCTGGCCCAATGAGGAAATTAAACCACGAGGAAGCAAGTGATTTGTCTGAGGGCTCATTGCTAATGAGCTGCAGTGGCACACAGATATTTAGATGGAGAGCTAGAATAAGAACCTGTTTTGTTTTCACTTCCAGATAATATGCTTTCAAATATAACACCACTGCCTATATTTACAGGCCCTACAGATTTTCTGCTTTTTTCTCTTTTACGTGTGGAATATTAAGATACACCATCACAAGTCTCTTGTCTAAGAAGAAAGGCAAGGAAACAGCTACAATTTCCTTGGAAACACTCTGTTAAACTGAGTCTCATTTTTGCAAGATTGCAGATTTCTTTTGAATCAAAAATTATAGTTTCTAAAAATGGCTATGAGTCTAAATTGTGCATATGATTTTTGTATCATGTAATATTTTGAACAATTAAAAGGAATGGTATGAAATCTCTATACTCAAAACTCCTTGACTTTTGCAAGAACAGTTTGATCATATTTATTCATTCAGCAAGTATTTATGTATTGCTTAAAATGTGAGCATATTTTTATTTTTTATAATATTTTACGGAGACTAAAACAGACATTTAGTTTAGAGAAGTGAAGTAAAAATCAGTGACGGTATTGGAAAGTGTAATGAATGTAAGATTTGTAGATTGCAATTTAAACAGGCATTTTTAAATCATTAACTAACCTATAGTTAATACAAAAAAACTTCTAAAAATAATATTTGAAAGATAGTGCACAACAAAATAGCTATTCTTTTTAATCCATGACATCTACATTCTATTGCTAATGAAATAAAATACAGTCGATATGCTTTTAAAAATAATTTGAGCCAGGTGCTGTGGCTCATTTCTGTAATCCCAGAACCTTCGGAGGCTGAGGCAGAAGGATCCCTTAAAGCCAGGAGTTCAAGACCAGTCTGGACAATATAGTGACACTATCTCTAAAAAAAAAAAAAATAAGAAAAATTAGCCCAATGCGGTGGCATACACCTGTAGTACCAGCTGCTTGGGAGATCAAGGTGGGAGGATTGCTTTAGCATCCGTAGAATATCTTTCTAAAATTAATATTAGGATAATATATAGGGTGTTCATATTTTACATGAATTCTATTTCTGAAGACATAGGATTACTCTAACTCCATAAATCAAGAATAATTCCAACAAAAAATGGCCAATACAATAATTAATCTTCTAAAATTATATCATAGAATTCCAATAGACTACACACATTTTAACGAATAATTCGCTTGATCCACAAACTGTCATTATACAAATCTTAACACAATTTTACTTGAGATAATTGCATTATTTCACATATTGCAGTAGATCAAAAATCTATTAATAATTTTTATCCACTTGAAATTTGAGAAATAAAAATAAACAAATATAAATAAATAAATAAATAAAATAAATAAATCCATATCACACATGAACTCGCCCTAAACTGACACCAAGATTTGAAGCTATGATCAATGGGAGAAAAGAAAAGTTTTTACTAAAATTAAGAAGCAGCCATTGGTTGCACTACAGCTGTAAGCCTTCAGTCCTGGTGGGTGTTCTGGGGAACATCTTAACATGGTGGCTTTTTTTCTCTTCATGTTAAAATCTCTACTCTGTGTGGACAACCCATATATCCGTTCCTCAGCAGACACACACCCTCAAAACTCACAGGAGAATGACGTTTATACCAGAATGCAAAGAATACATTTGGTTACAATGAGAGATAAATCTGCTAGGAAGACAAAACTGCTTACATTGGCTGGTCAGTTCAGCCACTCTGAATTTAAATATCTATTTAAGCCACTTGGATCTACACTCCAGTAAAACATCATTTATTATTTGGCAACCCACAATTAATTCATATGTTAAGTATATGTCAAAATAGCTCCCCTGCCAAAACACAATATTTCTGTAAGGGTGAAACGAGATTAATCATATTAAAATATGCGTAATCTTTCAGAAGAAAGTGAGACATTAAAATAACAGGAAAAGAAGCAAAGTGTTCTATATTTTAAATTAAAAAATAAATAAATTTTATGAAGATAGAGAGACTTATCTCTCCTTCTGTCTTTGAGTATTTTCTTTTATCGCATGCTATTTAAGGTTTGTTTTTATTTTAAATTTTGTTACATTCATGATATTGTTATGATAACATGGTATCTTTCAGTTATTATCATTTACCTTTACTGGTCCTAGATTAAAAGTTTTAGATTTAGATTTACGAATACCTTTGGGTTTCAGCAAATCTATATGTAATATCTACAAAATCTCTTAATAGATAGAACAACATTTCTGACCAAAGCTTATGGTCTAACCAAAGCTTGTGACCAGAGCTTATTGTAAGTGAAAATAGTTCAATTTATTGGTTGGTAAAATAGGAAGGTGCCTTTAAGATAAGACTGGAAAGGGCAAAGGAGATTTTTGACATGGCACTGAGAAGGACTGGGCCCGGGAGCAGAAGAGTATAACAGACAATAGCAAATTCCCTAGAATCAAACAGACCTGGGAATTCCACCTTTGGCTTTCATTGTGACAATTCTCTTCCTCCCTCTTTCTGTTTGACCATTTCTTCTCTCTTTTTATAGATACTTTCTTCTGTCCACACTTACTTGCTGAAAAATCACAGAAGTTCTCCTCTCGCATTTTCCTTAACTCTTTCCCCTTCTCCCCTCTCTCTTCGGCTCCAGTGCTCTGTCTACTACTTCTAACTTGCCATTCTCGTTTTCTCCCCTTCACACTCCCTCCTTTCTTCTCTTCTAGCCCCTTCCCTTCCCGATTGCATTTTAGTAACCTCAAATAGCACCAAGAGTTATGTCAGTACACCCTGATGTCTCGAAGACCAGTAATATCTATCCATCAAAGTCTATTTCCAGATCTTCGGTAACCAGTGGACTCCTACAGACATCAAAAGTTCAACGTACTTACAGCTGCTTCTGTTCCCACATTCTTAATCTCAGCGACTGGAGCCGCTATGCATTTCTTCCATCTCCCATGAAGTCTTGGATCCACCCCGGATGACCCATGCTCATACTTCTCTCACACTTCCTCTTGTCATTAGTGTAATATGCTTTGGATTCTGTTTAATGTATATATTCCCATATCTTGTGCTCATTCACTTTTTTAGATTTGCAGTTGCTGCCTATATTAGGTCAGGCTCTTCATTTTACTATTAATAATTTCCCCATTTGATCTATTCCCCATAGGATGTCAACATGAGCTTCCTAAAGTGTATACACAATTACTTTTCACCCTCAAACCTTCCACAAGGTCTTTATTATCTAAAAATGATAATTAAATTGCATTTTACATATTTTTGTATGCAATTCGTGATACCTTCCAAATCACCTAATTTAATCTCTTGCTATTTTGTTCCTTAAATTAAATGCTTTACCTTCTTTATCCTTCATATATTTGTTCATCTTACCACTGCCTCTTTCACCTGGAAAGCTCTTGTCTTCTTTTCTTCAAGGATTATACTTCCACTTATCTTTTTAGATTCAATTAATCTATTCTATGGAATCTTTTCTGTGCACCTAAGCAGAATTGACCGTTCCCTTTTTAGTGTCTATCATATCTCTCAATTTCTGTCTTGAGAATTTATTCAATTATTTTATGCTCTAATATCCTTAAGGGTAAGAGAAATACTACATATATAACTCTCTTTCTACAGGGCTAGCATAGCGTTGGCATACAGTACTTAAAAGAGGAAAAACTTTTAAAAATGAACACAAATATATTTTCTCTTTTTAAATTTAGCTAACAATAATTTGTGCCCTAGGTACATAGCATCCCATTGATCTTAAAAGAGAGCTTTTGCTGAGTAATTGCTTCTCTCTAGGAGCTCACAATCTATCTGGGATCACAGAAACATGTACGAATAACTCCAATATAAGGCCAAGTTTGTCTGCAATAACGGAGGAATAAATATTAATAATAACTAAATGTAAGAACACCAAAGTGGAAGATGAGTTTAAATCTGGCTAAGGGGTGGGATTACAGTGTCAAGTGCATTAGTGATATAGTGGTAATAACTGGGACTAAGTTAAGGAAAGGTTATGAAATGCTTTAAGAACCATTTTGAGAATTTACGTGCTCTTGCGCATGAGTAGCCGTCAAGACAAGATAAGCAGGGGAGTAAGTTAGGAGATCGTGCACTTAAGACCAATTTTGAAGGGTTTTATTGGTGTGCATTATGCGGTACACAACGTGGCAAATGCTATGGAAGACACAAACATCAACTAATAAAATAAATCACTGAAGAGCTTTAAAATTTTTTGATGAAAAAAGACTTGTAACTACGATACAAGGCATTGGGATCTGAAGAGAAGCACAAAAATGGTATTACTGTAGTATCACCTTCTGCTAAATTTATGCTCCCTGAGGGTAAGGGCTCATCTCTCTTGTCCTCTCGTAAATCCTGTTTTCTTGACTATGTGTGCATGCTTGTCTAATAAAAGCTGATATAATGAGGATGGTTTACGGGAATCAGAAAATAGCTTTTGGAGGAGGAGACATTTAAATTAAGCTTTGATGAAATATAAGGTCTTACATTGATAATCAGTATCCATTTTCTTTTCTGGCAATTATACTCAGTTTCTTTGAGGGGACATTACTCTTTGATTGTGGGCTGCTTTGGGGAGGCTGTCAGTCAGGATACTGTGCTTGCTTTAAGAACACAGACTCACAGAACAAGTGAGTCTCTTTCCCAGTGTCTGACCCTTATATGGAAGAATATAAGAAAGAAAAATATCTATGCAGCTGATTCATCCCTGGGCAGGGATGGGGGCAGTCCACATGAGACTGTAGACTAGGGCCCTTACAAGGATGTCCAGTGATACTGTTTAAGGTGCGCTTTGTGAGTCAGGCTCTGTAGCTGTTTCTCTGACTATGTGAGCTACCCCTCCTCTTTAACACATTGACATTTTTGGATAAATCAGGCAAATAGAGTTGCTTTCATCTATTAGTAGTCAGAGAACATAAATTGCTGCAATAATTAATGTATCAAAGAGTTTTGTTTGATTTCGCTATATTTACATAATTAACTAATGTATTTTATGGAATATGTCATCATTTGCTGAGCATTAGGGCATAGCAGGAGAAAATGAATTCATAGCCATTTCCACTGCCAACCTAGTTGTAGACAGCTGAGTTCCAGGTAGTTTTACACAAATTTGGTGTGCAATATTGGGCAACTCACTGAACTTCCCAAACTAAGTTTCATAAAATTATGATTCGTTACTCTTCTAATATTATATTATGACTCATTATCTGGTTACTAGTTTGAGTCTAGTTATGTTCTTTATTTTTTGAGACTACATTGAGTGGAGAGATAATGCAATGGTTTTGATAGAGCTGTTGGAGGGCGCTGATAAGGACTACAGTCACATTAAGCCATGTTTCATATTTGCCAATTTAAGTCGTGTAAAGAAAGAGGAAAGAATTATGAAAAATTCCTTTACTCTCCAACTGCCATCTCTGATGAATAGAGAAGAGGAAGGTACCTGTAAAAAAAAAATTCTTTTAATGTTTTTCTTTAATGCTTCTGTTCTTTCCAGAATGCTTTTAAATAAAACACTAAAAATCTTCAAAAGACTAAAGGCATGTAGATTAGGTGAACACATAAAGCATATGTTAGTCTATAATAGTCTTGAAGCTAAGATTTCAGATGTGAAAAGACCGCAGCATGAGGCATTGGGGGACCCAGTTTCCACATAAACACTCCTTTGGTCTTCATTTTTTCCATCTGGAAAATGAAAACTAATAACCATATGATTTTAATCAAAAGACTATCTGGGTCAGGGCAAGAAATTTCCAAGTGTCTCTTTCAGCTGATTTTTGTGAGTGGATCCAAAGATAGACTTCCAGGACAACTTCCCATTGGTCTCAGCTTCTATGTTGGTCTATATGAATTGGAAATTATATTTATAGATATACTTCTAAAGTCAAATTGATTATAAGACCACCAAAAATTATTGTTTGCAGGCAATAAAAATGTGTGCTTTCACACTTATTTTGAGTTCCTTAAAGAAGCTTACAACCATAATATTGAAAATCATTTAGCTAATTTTACATCAAGTACAGGACATAAATCTTCTATCTTCACTGAGGGGTAACTCTAGACTTAAATGCTATAAACAGGAGAGCCTTTGGACATAATATTCACTGTCAAAGTGAAGTTTCACATGTGGTCCAAAGCCCTTCCACTTCAGCCAAAGCCTGTATCATCTTCTTAAAATATCCCTAAATAAAAAGTGATACCTTTGTGAAGTAACAACATAAGAAAAAACAATCATTTGTGTTCTTCTCTGGAATGAAAATAAAATAAATAACAGTAGATCAGCTTTCTTTAAATTCTGCATCTCATATATATACCAGTCTGTACATAAATCTTCTATTTATTTTAGCCAATATTAAATATTGATGAAAATAACATTGAATTTTATACATAGAATTTAATTCCTGTCTCAGTCACTCATTAGCTAGAACATCTCAAGCAAATGGCTTAACTGCTTCCATCCTCAGATTTCTCAGTTATAAATTAGGGATAATGATAACTGCACAATGAATATGTGGTATGGCTTAAATAATAAAATGTATATAACAATACTGTGGATTGCTATTTAAATATCTTTTGTTATTATGAATTCCAAAATGTGGAAATTGGTATTGAGAGTGAGGAACATCTCTCAACAATTGATCAGAATAATCAGCAATGATTTGAGAGTATCATATAATTGATAGTAAAATTACAGCATTTTCATTGAGCATATATATAAGCTGTGAATAGATTCAAATGAAATCATTATGAATATGTTCATATTATACTGTAAAATGCAATCATATGGCAGGAATCTATGAATGTAAGTGCTCAAAAATAAAACCATCAGCATATATCCTCTGTAGTTAAGGCACGTTTAACATTACACAAACAAACAATATTTCTCTAAGTAGGATTTGAGACTTGCAACATGGCAGGGCTTGTTGAATCGAGGCCTTTCCACCTCTGATGAATACTAATTCAACAATTATTTATTCTATTTTCATAAAACAAAATGAACTCCTCAATTACAAACTTATAAAATATAATCATTTGTAAATTGTAGACTATCCTTAGGAGTTTAAAAAAGAGAGAAAGAAGAGTACATGATCACTTTAAACAGCAAAGTTATATTTCTAGTTCTAATGTTTTGAATTTTAATGAATATGTTTGTGACAATACAATCTTGGGAAAAGTAAATTCTTTTTATGCAAATTTGAGAGATGGTAGAGACTAGACCCAGACACTATATTATGATATATTATTTAAACACCTTGAAATGTAGAATAAAATTGGATAAATGAGTTTTTATGTTTCTAAATGAGCATAAGAATATCAAATAATTATTGAAAGACGTCATAGGACAAAAAGCTATGTAGCTACATTTTATTTGAGGAGTAAAAGCATTGGGTCTCCACAACTAGAGAATTGTTCCATAGAAGAGTCCACTGTTTAGGCTACATTTTGGAAGAAATATTGAAAATTATCCCAAAAAATAAGTTTAAAGGCTCTTCTAAAATTTCAAAGAGTAATTTGAGAGGTAAGAAATGTAAGAAGAATTGAAATCAGGAATAAAATAATCCAGGGTACCAGCCAAAGATTTCTCATTTTCTTAGACCACTTTTAGTCAGAAATGTTTCTGCTACTTGCAAAATTGTGAATTTAATAATTAAAACAGAAGAGAATTTTAATTCATCCTACTCAGCTCATATTATAATTCCTCCTATATTGCTAACATTATATTATTAAATGTTTATAAATATCAGATTGCAATTTCATATTCATAAATTAAGTTCAGTGGCATACTTTGTTTCCAAAACTAATCATATAAAATAATTCTTATGAGATATTGATTCTGAAAAAAAATACGATGGAATGTTTAAAAGTAGGAAACAATTTTTACCACTGTCATATAGTAGAATATTTCAAAATTCTATGATTTACCATTATCATGTAAACAACATATTTCAAGTATAAGTGTAAAAATTATATGAGTCATTAGATGCAGCTTACTGTGCAGTGCTATCCAAAACCTGTTGGTACTAAAATGAATAAAGAATAAATATCACCTTGCATGATGTGTTTTACTAAGAGACACTAGATAATGTCAAGTCTTTTCTTCTCCTCTGAGAATCAGCAGAGCTAAGCAACTTAGAATAAGTTTGTCAAATCATTTTTATAACCCTCCATTTATCTACAAGGTTGATGTACCTGGGAGATCTTTCTTTCTCTCTCTCTCTCTCTCTCTATCTCTCTCTCTCTTTTTCTCTGCTTCTGTGTGTATGTAACTCTAATTATTTGGAAAATCCTGTAAAATCTCTATTTCTATTATGAATTGGAAATACTTGCTTCTTCAGTCAGCTGAAACATTTATTGAGTATCAACTACCTTTCGGTACTGGGTTAAAATTTATAGAGGCATGGAATGGAATAAATTCCTTATAGGATAATAGACTCAAAAGGTAAATTAAACTTGGGTAGAGATTATTTTCATACAGTTTGATAAAGGATAAGAGAAGGATTGTGCCAGGTCTTTTATTTCAGTATATTTATATTTTTTCTATACTAATTCAAACTCTTTTATGCCAAATTATATTGCAATCACTTATTTCTTTATTGATATGTCAGAGCTAGTTAACTGAGTAAGATTCTTCTGACACTTACAGCCCCTATATGATATAGTAACTAAAATACAAATCGTATGCAATATAGTTCATGTTACCTACAATATAATCCAAATGTATTCTTTGATACATTTGTAATGTGTATTCTTGTAGAATTTTTACAATTCACAAAATACACTTATTTTATTATTAAGTTACATTATGTTTTTTTATCACCTCATACCTGAGTGTGGGTGTATGTGTGTGTGTATATATATATATGTATGTATGTGTATGTGTGTGTGTGTATATATATGTATGTGTGTATATATATTTTTCCCTTTTAAAAATATGCAAAATGTTGAAAGAGTTGTCAATTATAAATTATACATATTTATATTTTCCATGACTCTTTCCCTCTGTAATTAAATCTACAAGAAAATATAATATATACACTTTGTATTTTCATAACATTGACAGATGTAAGCATTTAGTAAGCTGAATTTTTAGAAAACTGATGAGATGAATATTAAAAGACAAATACTGATTTACTTCAGTTATTTAAATCCCAAAAGTTAGAAAATTTAGACAGGGAAAATGGTTTTTCTCCTAATTCATAGGAAAAGAATGACAGGTTTATTCAGGATTTCTAGATTCTATAATAACTAAAGAAGTTTTACAAGGTTTTCTACAGTCTAGTGTTAAATATAATAAATGTAAAGCAATAAACAATGTTTGAGTTTTGTCTAGTCAATGGCAGTTAGCTATAATTTCACCATTTAATCCTAAAGGCAAAGTTGTACAAATATGTAGGTCTCATTTTCTTGTAAAACCTAAGTATTCTATCAAGAAAGGTCAGAAAATTTTCACCTGAAAGAGTACTCTTTTAATATAATGCAGTTAAATATATATTATGTATATATGAGGCTCATCTTGCTTTCTGTCTCCATTCTCTTCACAAAATTAAGCTAAGTAGTTATCAACTTAGGTTTAAAACATATATTATGGTTAAAAAATTATTGTACTAATCAAATACTGGCTATATGTTTTGTTCCTATGCTGTTCTGTGCTACTTACTGAGCCCTGTGATGTTGGGGAGATTGCCTGATTTCTCTGCCATTCTGTTTTATCCCTAACTACTTTAAATGAGTATTTCCAAATTTTAGTGTTATTGCCAGTGTGAAGGACTCAGCCCAGTAACTGGCATGCAGTTGGTACATAGTAAAAGTCGTGATAGGTAAAGTACAACAACATTATACTATAGAAACATGAAATGTAACTGAAAGGGATATTACTTTTTCATTTCCTATATCAGGTATAAAAAATTCCAAATTACTAGCAAGACTAACTTAAAAGCAAAATTGGGAATTAAAATTAGGATACTAGCTTTTAATATGTTGATTATTCTGAGTGATGTATACACGACAGTACTTCCCTTCACTGATATCGAATCCTAAAATGGTAATGAAGAATTTTTAATGCTTTTGAATAGCAGCATTTACCCTGTATTTTCAACTGGAAAAAGAGCAACGTACTCACACCAGAAATGTTAGCAACAGCACTGACATTCTGATTTTAATGAAGAAAGTTCTGTGAAAGTTACTGGTAATGTTTCAAAGTGAGCACATCTTCAATTCACTCCTGTCAGAAGCG
The DNA here is from genome assembly GCA_963575035.1 of Avahi laniger. NCBI lineage: Eukaryota > Metazoa > Chordata > Mammalia > Primates > Indriidae > Avahi > Avahi laniger. The sequence continues at coordinate 48,277 of CAUYSK010099936.1, forward strand.
TTCATGGTTGAGAGTAAGAAAAAACTCCAGTAACTCCTAAGATTAAATTTAAGAAATTTGAGCTCACAGGTTTACCAAAAAAGAAATCACGTATTTCCCAAAGAGAGAATTCTTGTGGTTCCCAAATGAGGGATAAGATAACTGACTTATTGGTCAGCATTTTTGGAAAGGAAGACAGATTCTAGAAAAATAAATACATATATAAGGCTGTACATATTAAGGTATGATATAATAAAAATGATTACTTGAAATTTGGTTTAGCAAATAAATTACGTATAATTTAACATTATACGTAAGAGCTACCTTTAGATCAAATTATGTCCAATTGTTCATATTAGAATTATTCTTATTTCTTATTTTTCAAATTAGAATATTCAAATCCCTGAAACACATTATAATGAATTGTTAAATGGAACAGCTCATTTAATTGATAGTTCAAAGTCTAAATTTACTATTTATTCTTCAGTAATGCTCACAGCCTTTTATCAGTATACAGAATTTTGAACATAAAAATATGGAGAGTTGTCATTTTTGATATTAGTTGAAGTAAGAGATGAAAGTGTATGTCTCAGAATCTTAAGTCCAATGATAGAAATTAAATTCAAAAATTCACAAGAATTTAAGAAATCTCAAATTTTGAAAGAACTTGAACGCAATTCATTCATATTTTTTGAGGAAATTTTCATTAATAAAATAGCAAAATAGATGTGACTACAATAAAATATATTTTGTTTTACTGGTTAGTAATGATTGCTATGTTATTTTTATAAATTTTATAAACTTCATAGGATTATAATACAAGAAAAAATATGTGAGATAAAATGTCTGCCAAATTATCAATGAGATACTATCCTTTTTACCATTTTTCATGATAAATAATCCATTCATTAAAGTGCTATAAAAGTGTTAATTTTGTTAGCAAATTTAATTTTATGATACAAATAATAGATGCTAATTAACTTTAAATAACTCTCCTCTCCCCAAAAAATTATGTAAACAATTGCAACACCAAAGGAGTAACTTTCAGGATCATTTTCATTCTGTAGTGAATAATCAACTTGTTTGTAAATTCTACGTCTTCAAATTATTGAGTATTGTAATTTGGTAAAATCGTGCAGAAAAGAACACTCAAATAATTGGAATTTTTTTCTCCTGATTTTTATATGAGAGAGACAAATGTCAAAGCAACATTGTACTGTTGTTATGTTTTTATAAGCTTTTATAATAATAATCTAATTTTTTCAATGTAATGTTTTATAATTTTTATTATGTGATCTAGCAGCCATAATTTCAAATATTTTGAAACTGTAACAGCAAAGACCATTTGGTTATACACAGCAGGGCTAAGTTCAAAATTAAGAAAATGTAAATGTCAATTATTCAAAAAATATAATTATCCAGAATAATATGTTTGTTCCATCCTCTGTGAGTATATTTTTCTTTATTTTTTAATACAATCAATCAGTTATGATTATATATCATTCACCACATACCTATGTAATAAACACTCTAGAGCAAATTATGTGATTCAATTTGCTATTACTTTCCCTTTCTAGACAAGGATAAGAATGGCTTTCATAACAGAATTTAATTTAGTCAATTAGACTAATTTCATTAAACCATGTTTGTTTACAACTTTAATCACCATTTTTACTTCCAAAAGTAGTTTTTGTGGATTGGTCACACAAAGAAGTCATGTTTTAAATCAATGTAGTATTCTAACAAGAAAATTCTGTAATTTCCTATTCTATATTCTGTATATTTTAGCTGATTACTCCTATTTTAAAGATAGTTATGAATGATGAGGAAGAATTAAAAGAGCAACATTAAAGTATGAATACAATATAACAACAAACTATTCATAACTGAAACATCAAAACGTTATAGCAAGATTGAACTTGTGATACGATACTACAAACCTTGAAAATATAGGGAAATTTTTTCAGTTGTGCACAACTTTTAATCTCTCCCTATTACAAAGTACATTAACACTTTATTGTCTTATTCTTAGCTATTGTATTTTAATTGATAAAATATCTGATTTCACAATTCAACAATTTATGTTTCATCATAAGGAAGCTTGGTTACAATCCAGTTGGTAAAGTTATATCCTGGGATTTTCTAAGGAAAATGTCATCTCAGAAGGTTGTGAATTTAATTTGGAATCACCTGCTGAGTTCTCAGTGGAATATTTGATAATTCAGAAACCATTTCTCCCATTTTTAAGAATATGAGAAAGAGAAGAGGAAACTTCATTATAAGGTCTGTTTCTGACTCTTCTCCCATAACGAATAGATCTAAAATGAGTCTTGGTGGTTAAATATTTGAAAGAAATGTTAGAATTTCAAGCAGTATATTAAAAACATACGTCTAGTAGAATTTCTTTTCCAAGTCTATCCTAAAAGCTCTGAGGTTAAGAAAAAAATATCAAATAAATAAAGGTATGCATTATATTTTGGTAAGGAAAACGATATCCTCAGTGGATACATCTTGACAAATTTGTTAGACTGAGTGTATTTATCCAAGATCCAGGGTATCTTGCTTTCTCCTAACCCAAACTCGTTACACTAATTTTAACTGTGTTTTATTCTCTTAGGAATTCTTGAGATATATAGAACTCAGCTACTATAAAAGATCAGAATAGAATGAAAATCAACGTCTTTATAAGGCAAAAGGATGGCTCAATCATTGGCAAGGACTTAACATGTGCTTTTTATATTATGGTTTCCTTCATTCCTCATGTGTCACTCCAAAAATTTTATGAGAATATTACTTATACTATCAAAACATATCCTCAGTCAAGATATAAATTTTCACAGGATAGTCATATATTTAAAACTTCTCCCTATTGATCCACGAGCATGCCTCCATATGCTTAGCAAATCTACTCTTTGTTAGGGAGAATAATGTATCAACTGCTGGAGACTTCTCGTTCCCTATTCAATGTGTATTTGGTCTGCTTCTCTCTCCCACTGTGCATACAGATTATTCTGCTGCTGATGCTTGACGTGCTGTTAGAAGAGTTGAAGTAAGACATGATATATGAGACAGAGAAGACATTACCGGAAAGAGAGCATCCAAGACAATTCAGAAAATAAACTTGAACCAAGTCTTGCCCATGGTTTTAGAATCACATGCTGTGAATGTCTGGTTAAACTATTGTGTGCTCGTTCTGTCTACATAAATGTACTACAATTACAAAATTTACTGGAAACTATCATAGGAAGCAAGCAATGTGATTTTGAAATTTACTTTAACTTTTTCCTTTTTTTTTTTTTTGTTTTAGTCTACTTCAATACTTTTAATAGACAAAGGAAATTTACTCAGCTTCAGAAATCTGTTCTAGTTTTTGAAACTATCTTCAGATCTTGGGATTAGAGTTAAAAACTAAAGAAAAAACAATCTAAAAATGTTTTTTTTTTAAATCCACCAATCATGTATTAATTAGATTAATTTCAAAAAAAACTCTCACCAGTTTTAGATTAAGTACAATGGTACAAGCAAAAGTTAGTAAAAAAAAAAATCTGATTTCAGGAATTTGACAATTCACTTAAAACAAACAAACAAAATATACCTACACTACATAGCATATGATTCGTCATTCAGCTACAAATCATTTCCCTCTCCTTTGGTAAATACCTGGGTCATACAGCTACATACGGTTAGATCATTGGCAAACGGATGTTTTCCTACTCTTAATTTAGTTATGTTTAGTAGCTCTTCATATTTAAAAACAATGTCCCTGATCCATCATTGGTACTGGGCCATAAGCATATTATTTCATTAATAAAATTCCACTTGGGCTCTTTTCTACCTGGCATACTTATTTTAAATCTGACCAAGGTGGCATGAGATTGCAATCCGTTTTATGAAAACGAAACATTTGACCAGCCTTCATTGCACAGATTATAATAACTCCTTTATCATCAAATCATTCAATATAGGTTACTAGGAGTATGTATCATGTTTTTAAAATTCCTTGTAATATGTTAGACAAGGAATCTGTGTCCTCAAAAATAATTTAAGCACAAAGAAGGACAATACCCTTTGGTTTAGTATTTATTCCTATTCTGGGTCAACCTATATATGTCTAAAATTTTGAGTAGGCTACAAATGAACACTGAAAATTAATACTTTTAATTCATCATATAATATGCAGTTGAGTCTGTTATCTGAGGACTTTTAAAAGTATTATTGATTTTAATATGTACAACAGTATTTTTAAGCTTCCTCATCAGGTGAGCCAGTTTTTCCCCTTTACCCCCATATTAATTCACTCAGTCCCAATTGTATCTACTGTGCTTTCAAAACAAAACACACATATAACACTCTTCTTTCTCATTCTGAATGACAGCCGTCTCAGCTCGGGATGAGACCCGGGCAAGAGTCTACTAAAGTGGCTGCCATCTAGAATCCCTGTGCTAGTGGTCTCACAAGCCACACCTTCCTGTTCTAGGCAGAAGATGGGAAGCAGACCAGACTTAGTTGTGATTATCTGAAGATAACAGGCCCGGCTGAAAGCCAAGCAGGCCTGGCTCCTGCTAACTGCTGCTATGAGCAAATGTGGATTCTGTTCTACCAGGTCTTTGCAATTTCAAGAGCTTGCAATTTCATCTGTGTTTGTTGTGAATCTCCTATCTGGAAACTGTATCAGTTTAATCTTGCTCATGCTGCTCCAGGTGAACATTTCCCAAACATCCCTTTTCTCAGTGTCTGATGGGAATGGATTCCTGACTGAAATCTTCAAAGGCTTCAAACCCAACTCTGTTAGCCCTGTATCCCTGGCTTTCTGCAAACTGACCTGATACCTAAATCATCTTGCGTTTCCAGCAGTTGACCCAATCTTCTCAATGCCAGATAACTACCTCATGCTTATTTTTCACCTGTGTCTGTTTCCCTTATTCTCTGCATTTTTCCCATAACCCTCATCCCTCTGCACCTCTCCATTGGACTAATTCTTACCCTTGCTTTTAATATCTGCGAAATGCTTGATGATCCAAGACTTTTCTAACCACACCTGACTCTCTCTTTTTCTTCCCTCTTGGAATTCCTTTGATTTTTGTTTTCTGTAAAATTGACATTACATGGAATCATTGAATTAGTAAATTCAGTTGGAACTTGGAGACAGTGTAGTCTAACTCTCGTTTTATAGCAGTCTAGACACAAGAATCGGCTTATCTAATACAAGGAGTTAATGATCGAGAAATGACTCGAATCTTGCTTATAGTTGTTTCTTCTCTTTGTCTTGCCTTATCAATAAAATTTGAAACTTTTCAAAGACAGAAAACTATGCATTATATTTTTATATCCCCTTATGAAGATACAAATGCAAATTGGCTATAATTTTTTTAATTTTAAAAAGCCAAAGAATTTTTGTGACTTTATCCAAAACCAAAGCACTGACATTCAATTCCAGACTAAGAAGGAAGCTGTGTTCTATGGAGTGGTCAAAGACTGATGATTTATGAGCAGACCATTTGTTGACTTTGCTGCTGATTCACTCTGCCTTCCTCACCTTGACTCGGTGCCGTCCACCTTCACATTGCCCTCCCCTCTCACAGACAGCTGGGTCCAGGTGCCATCTCTCTCCTGATTAAGCCCATAAATATTGATTGTGCAATTACTGCAATAACTGATGCTGATGTCAGTGTCGTCCCAGGCTACTATGATTACCTGGCTAGAGCGGTGAGGATGGGAATGATTTATTTCCTATCACTTCACATTGCTGTAGAGGATATTTCATCTGGAAGACTTTCTCTAGTCATGGTTAAATGTGGATTTGTTAATACAAATCATAACTTTCCACCTTGTGTCCTAATATAACTTTTGGGATAAATGCTATATGTATACAATTATGAGACACTCAAATGAGGGCACAATAATACAATTTATGGAACTTGTTGATTTGTTTATTCCTCCAATATCCTGACCCTTTCAGACACTGTTTCTTGGTACAAACAAGATGGGTGAATTCATCAAGGCTGTTTTAAAGATTCTCTGCCTGAGTGTTACATAAATACAATAATACCTCACTGGGTTATATGCACCATGGTTTCCTTTTTGTATACACACAGGCACACACATCATACATTGTATATGATGCTAGTACATAAATGATTAAAAACATGTTAGCCTGCTACCCTCCCTGGTTGCTTTCAGTGTTTTTCTAAACATATTACAGCTTCACCACTACTGTCTGAAATGTGGAAATAGGTTCATTTTCTTTATCAAAACAAGGGGGAATTATAGCTAGAGTGACTTAGATTAGATAACAAAAAGAACTTCCTGGATGCCTACGCTAATCATGTGAAAGATCACTTAAGTAGTAGCTTTCATTCCCTTGATGGGAATTAGTGAGAAAGACACAATTAACTTAAGAGATTCCATTTTCTGTGATTATTTTCACAAAATTGCATCCCTTAGTATTTCTATAAAGGGATCAGATACATTTTAAAGAAGCCTTGCAATTAAATAATGGTACAAAATATAGATTTATTTTTTTAAGCACAAGGTTAAATGGAAAACATCACGAAATACAAAGGCAATGCCTTGTGTCTTGAAGTGAGCCTTAAGAGTGCCTTTAGATCCTGCATCTATAAAAGGTGAAAAGAAATAGATTCTATTTTTACGGCTCACACACCTTTTACTTTTTATCCCATTTTCACATCAGGATACAAAATATGAACATTATACTGCTCTCAACTTGAAACTGCATCAGGAAAGTGGAGACTCGTATGACGCCTCCCACTCCTTTTGTTAATCTGACAAGTGCCACATGTTGGAGCTAATATGCTATTCTGTTCTTATCTCCCAAAATTCACGTCTCAGAAAACGAGCACGCAGTAGAAAAACAACCCAGATTCTGGCCACATTGCAAGAATTAAGATAGGCTTTGGTTCCTGCCGGAGAATTTCCTGACCTGGGAGTAAAAATTCCACGCTTAAGCCATGCTGTCATTTAGACGAGTTCCATTGTAATGGCATATCTACAAACCAACATTTTCTGAATAGGTCCTTGTTCCATTTTGTGCTTTCCTGAGGAAGTTTTATCAGTGCTGTGATGTACGGTAACCTGATAAGCCTTAATTTAGCGCCTATATATCACTCCTTAACCTTTACTGGAGGCTACAGGCAGCAATGGCTTCATGCACTTGGGTAATGATAGAGCTTGTTCACCACTGGTTGAAGCAGATTAACTAGGTACCTTTTGGCAGAAATTAGATTTTAAGCTTAAAGCCTTCACTGTTAATAATATCGACCTCTAGAGAACTAGATGTTTACATATGAGAAGGTTTAGAATCTTGTAAATTCAGGTATACACATCAGATCATAACACCCACACACCACTCCTCAGACACATCCACATAATCAGCATCTGATAAAATTGTAATAGTTTAAATTAATAAATTTCTTAATAAGACATACGCCAGCACATATGAGAAGTAAAATCTTTAAGAAATGTTGAGCTGTAAAACAAATTCAATCCCTTGTAATGACTTTTTCTTATATCCAAGCCATTTGTATTTTATTTGTGTGTAAATGAATAATATTCAGAAATGTTATGGTAAAAATTGTTTTTGAGATTTGGCACATTATTAAAATCCATGTAAAAAATCCTTGGAGACACTAATATTTTCTTACATAAAAATCATGGTTTAAAATAAAAAGATATCAGGTGATTAATGAAAACATCGTTTTTTGATCCAAAATTCAACTTGAGTCTCATATCACCTCATGGAGCCTGGTGAGGCATTTGGAACATTATCATTATGATCTTAGATCACAATATGAAATGATACACTCTAGTCAAATTTTGAGAGTTTCTCAACTTCATTCATTTAAATTTCAAATGTCTCATTTAAAGAGTGAGGCATCTCACTCTTCTAGAAGAAATTTCATTGGAACTTTGCCTTGAAGAGTAAGTGGCCATTTTATAGACTATAAAAGTGGAAGGACTTTCTGGGTAGAAGACGCAGCAAGATCAAAGTCCAAAAGTTTCAAGAGAGTAGTATATTGAGAAAATGGTCACTATTTCACTTTAGAAGGGCTGTTCCATTGTCAAACAGGAATAATATTAGATCCCAACACTATACAAGGTAGTTGGGCCAGATTGTCATATTCCTGTTATACCCAGCAATGGAGCTTTTGACCTTATTCTGTTAATAGTAGAGAATTACACCCATTTTTAACTAGAATATTTACCTGAGAATAAAGTCAGCATCTCTTTGGGAAGGAGATAATGCAAATCCTTGAGCCCTCCTCTGACTTAATGAGCAACTCCAAGGGTGAAGTCCTGGAAACATTTTTTTAATAAGACTTCCAGGTGAATCTGATGCTCTCTGTGCCAGGGATAGTTTATCCAGACAGCTAAAAATAAAACAAAATAAAATCATTAAAGACCTTGATGAAAGCTTAAAGGTAGACTTACTGCTATTTATTTTGGCCAAATACATTCATTTATATGAACCGTCCATACTTACATCATGGATTATTGTATACTTAAGTAAAGACTATCCTGTCCTTGAATTTAAATGTCATTAGTCTTCCTAGGAGTTAATAATAATGCTTACGATATGTTAGTAAGTTTTCCTGAAAAAACTATAGCAAACATATATTTTTTAGATGTGTGTATATATATATCCACATGTATTATGTAATTATCAGAAATAAGAGATTGATACCTCCAAAATCTTTGAAAATGAACAGTCATATTCATCATAGGTAGTGATGTCACCAAAAAGTAGCAAAATTTAAAAACATGAAGTGAACTTAGGAAAGGTTTATCTGGTATAAGTATTTCTCAGCAGAGGAGCAACTGGCATTTTGTGTAGGTCAAGGTCTAATTTCCATTTTGTGGACGGAAAGAATTTTAGCCTCCTGGCCTAACCTATTAAATTCTAAACAGCATCTCAGCCCTTGTTACTCTTAACACAGGCATCCATATACCCAAGGGCCTCTGGGGAAGAGCAGGGAGGGGAGGGGCCCACAAAGGGGTAACAGTTGGAAAGAGTGTGGAGGAGGAAGGACCCACACACCTGGTTGCTCATAGGAAAATGAGGGGTTAATTTCCCAGTTTAAGCTCTCTATGCCTTTGTTGCCTCATAAATGAAGGGTTTGGATTAGATGTTTGTACAGCATAGAACTGAGTATATTGCTTAGTTCATGACACAAAGTAGAGCCTCAGGAAATCTTAATTGAAATGAAGTGAACTAAAGTACCATGCACATCTTGACTCATAAAATTATAGAGGCTGTTCTACTAAAAACAAATTATGGACAACAATGTGCCTAAGAGATGATCACGTTTTTTTGGTGACTTTTAATTGAATAAGCTCATTTTTCATGGCTCTAAACGAAACACAGATAAACAAAAAAACATTTTTAAAGATAAAATAACTAAAACATAGAAGATAGGAAAAAATATTAAAAAATAATAAAATGCAAAATTTAAGTAATTTTGTTTTTACTTATTTGGAAACATATATAAAATGTTAGATGGAGAAAATAAAATAGAAAGCTTGAGCATATAAATATACATTTTAAAAATAAAAAGGCTAATTGTAGTCTCAGAATCAGATTGTTAGATTGTTGTATGGTAGAGTTCTCCCAGATGTGTAACAAATGCCCAATTTACATCTTATATAAGGTGTTCTGAAAGTAGGAAAATATCAGAAATTCCCACTATATTTTATCAGGTTGGTATAATCTTGGTTTCAAAATCACATAAGGAATGCACAAGAAAATAAAAACATAGATTCCATACATATATGAATCCATCTATAAAAATTCTGCTTAAAACATTTACTTAATAAAATATGGTATTTTAAAAGAGTTATTTAGAAGTACTGAAAATCAGTAATAATAATAATGATAATAATGGCAATTAATATAGTACTACAGCAAAAACAGATACATTGACTGATGGAACAAAATTTAAAAACTTCAGAGACAAATCTTTGTATACATAAATGTGTAATGATGTAAGGCCAAATTGCTTAGCAGAGGGTGCAGAGAAACATAATTGTTATGTCAGGTGAAATAAAAATGACCCCTAACTAACTCTATATACAAATTTGGAATTGAGTACAGATTAAAGATTCAAATGTGAATGCTAAAAATGTAAGTTCAGGTCCTATTTCTATCATTGATAATGAAAATATTATTGATGGTGGTTATAATAACAATATAAAATTTAGAATTCCTTACACTCCAAAAGCATAAGCATAAAGTAAAAAAAAACTAATTTATTACATCAAAATTAAGGGTTTCTGCTCATTGAACCTTTATCTGTACCTTTGGGTGGTAGCTGTTCCTGAAGCCATAATTGGAAACTAGATGGCTTGGGGATCAGGCTTTAAGGTCAAGGCCAGTGGAAGATAAAATCCACCTGAAAGTGAACTGAAGGTCCTATTGATTTTTATAGATTTTTCAGGGAGAAGGGAACTCAGAAATAGAAAAATACAGCTCAGTAGCCTATTACTAAAATATCATGATAAGGTCCATTTTAGCACTGAAATTGTGTTATTTTTAAGTCAAGCATGAATCTGTATAAAGCATGTATAAGGATAAACGTATTTAGCAGAAGGCGTGAGGATGTGAAAAGATTGTGGATATTTCTGCTTTCACTGAAGACATTTTAGCTTTGGAATAAATCTGATATAGAAATGATTGAGAACTGAACCATCATTTTCCCACTCACTGTCTGGGTAACCTGTGGCAGATTACTTCCTCCATGTAATGGTTTTATCATCTGCGATATGTGAATAATTCTTTCTGTCTTGCATGGATCCTTAAAATAACCTGACTCCCAATATGCATTCAATGACAATTAGCTGTAAAAGTTACAAATATATTTCTATTTTTATATAATTAATGGTTCCTTTATAGTTATAGTTCAACAAGAAATATTTTAAATACAGGAGATTAAAACTTGAAATCCCTCAGAAGTTTATTTTAGTAACACTCATAATATTCTTGCTCTTTAGCTCTACTCAATCTTGCAAAAAAAACCGAAATAATTAACACTGACATGTTATGTATTTTGATCATAAGAATAAGAGGGAAGAGATTTGGAAGTGAATTGTGCTATAACAAATCCTCAGAAATATGTTCTTCACAAATATGTTTACATATTTGTGTGTTTATGTTTGAAAGTAATGTACATTGTGTGTATTTCTGAGGATGTGAGTATATTAAAATCATAAGCAACCTCTATGTGTGTATAGATTATGCGGCTGGGAAGGAAAATTAAAAGAGATATACATCTCAAAAAGTACATTTGTGCATAATTCACAACTACGGCAACAATTAGGCTCTGGTTTTCATATATCAGAGGGTAAAAAAATGTCATTTTTTTGAGTTAGAGCTTTAGAATCAAGACTTCGTGTACTGTAGGCTGAGCAATAAACATTCACAGAGGAGAAGTTTCTAATTTTGGTTTTTATATTAGTATCCAAGGCCTCTTAAGGCTATGGGAAAGAGAGATAATAAAAATAATGTGGAATGTTTAAGATTATACACTTCCCAGTTTTTATGTATTTATATCATCCTAATTTTTTATCAACACTCTCAACTATACTTTTATTATAGAAACTTTGGTGTAAATGAAACTTACAGATTTATTTAAAAAATACTGTGTCTTTAGCCCGTGACACCTTAGCATGAAATTAAGGTAGGGCAAATACTTGGAATGGGATCCAACTGCCATAACTGTAATTAATAAGAAAAGGGATTTAACAACCCTGAGAAGTGGAACTTGCCTGGCAGGTTCTTAACTAGAAGGCTTCAGGTCATTTTGACTAAAACTAGGCAAAGAAAAAGGATACAAATTAAACAAAAAGTAAACTCTGTGGGGAAACTTTCTTCTCTTCTTGGTGTGTGCACAAATGCTGTTCATTCACTGAGTTTCAAGTCCCATTGCAATGTTGCCTTCCAGTATCATTGTCCCTCGCTAATTTCTTTGAAGTTTGAAAGCACATTTTTTCTTGTTTCACTTTACTATTTGTTCTCATTTTTCTAGAAATTGTTTACATGTGTTCTGGCTTATCCTTTCACTGTTGATCAAACTAATCCCTTAGTGGGAAACTATACTATCCAAGGCTTCGCATACACCATAGAAACTATGGAATGTCTGACCTATCGTAAATACTCAGAAAATAAACGCTGTGAAGTAAAAAAAAAAAAAAAAAAAAAAAAAAATCTGTCACACTAGACCACATTTTATAATCATTTCCAAAAATTTTAGTTAATTATCACTTTTTCCATAATAATGTTATGTATATGTATGTGTTGGAGTAACAAAAATCACAAGTTTTACTGGCATAATTTGTACAGATTTAAGAAAGGAAAATCTCCTCCAGTATTAAACAAACTGGAAATTAAATATAATATCTAATAGTTACATTCCGCAGTCTCTGTAGACTCTATCCTAGTCTCCATTCCCTAAGAACTGATCTTCCAAAGACAAATTAAAAATATGATCTATTTTTGTCATTTCTTAAAAGCAGTTTGGATCTGAGCGTAGAGTGTAGTAGACCATATAAGTCAAGCCTGCCTAGCTACCATTCCCCTATAGTTATCCTCTCTGCAATAACACATCATTGATACTAACATTTGGTGACAATCAGCTCTTGGTAGGAATTCAAGATATTCAGAATGACTCATTTCTGTTAATAAGAGTTCCACCCAAATAAATGTTAGCATAGATAATCTCTAATGTCAGCTTTTCTGTATTATCAGTGATCTAAGACCTGAAGAGCTGCAAATCATTCTGTGAATACGTCGCATAAATATATCACTGCACTATATAAGGACACAATTGCAGTTTCCCTATTGATATAGTGTCAATCATTAAAACCTCCCAAGGGTAACTCAACAGTACTGAAATAATTTTGGTAAGACAATCAAGGAATGACCTCATTTATTCTAACCACCAGTTAATAATGATTTATTTTGTTCAACAGTAGATAGAATTCTGACTTAAAAGTGTCACAATTAATGGATAATACTTTATAGGCATACTCTTTTTTGCTTTCTCTTATCATTCCTTTATTCTGTTTTCCTATTGTTTTGAAAACTGACAAAAAAAAAATCAACTGCTTCTCTGGTCTCCGAGCCATGGGATTATCCCTGCTCCAGCCTTCATAACAGGGCCTTGCCCTAGGGAACATCCACCTAGAGAAGCCCTTGAGAGTATAGCACCTCTCACCTAAATGCTGGCATTGTTTGGATTACAATGATCTTTAAAAATTGGATATAATCAATTTTCATCATACTAATGATGATAATTAGATTTTTATCTTTTTAATATAAAAGATTGTCTATTTAGGAAAACAAAAATTATTTGGTGGGGTTAGTTTTTATGGGAAAAATATTTGACAAAAAAATTAAAAAGGAGAGGATCTTAGCCTTTAGAGAAAGGGAGAGATTTCCTAATTTCCTAGTGGCCACAATTTGGCACTGGAGACAATTTCGAAATAGGAGTCCCAACGTGTTGAACAACAGCAGTCACTTTAGAACCAGAATACGATTTTACAATCTGTAAACTTAGATATACACTAATTTTGTTAGTACAACTTCTACTAAATTTGTATTTAAAGAATCAATTAACTCATTTAAAAATAACTCAATTTTACTTTCTTTTTTTCTATTCCCTCCATTTTTCTCATTAAGGCACATGCCATAATATATCCTCATAACAAATGGCAAGTGAAAATAATAAAATTCTAAAATATATTTATGTTATAATGCTGATAAGAGACAGAATGTTTTAAAAGTATTCAGAAATCAAATGACTGCTGAGTAATTCAACAATAGTGACACAAAAGCCAATAAGTTTTTAAGACCTATCCTTAAAGTAAATTTATGACAGAGTATATTCCCATGAAATTCTAAAGGATACATGGACTGTATCAACATATCCTTCTCCAAACCAAACCATCTCTAAAGTTTCTTTACATCTCAGTTTTGTGAATTTCTTGACATTGCAGCAATAAAAATGAATTTGGTGTTTGTAATGTTATTAAGGTTATGGCTGTAAGAATCACCCCCCATTAACCTGGGAGAAAAAAAAAAACTTGAGAACTAAGTGACTATGAAGCTCAAATGCCTATCTTTATTCCTTAACAATTTCATTTTTGTTCTTTACTAAAAAGAAAGGATACAAAAATATGGAGACAGTCAAGTAAATGTCTAATACATACCTTTATTCAGCTTACACTCCAAATTTCCACTCATCTCAAAGCAGATATACAAGTGACAGCTGTGATGTTCCTGTCCAAGTACTAATTTTTTTAAGCAAAAAAAAATCACAACAAAACAAATAAACCAAAAAATAAATAAACCCCATTTTTATAACCTGCAGCTATTATGAAAAAATGTTTTCTAAACATTGTGCTCAATCAACATATAGATTAGTCTTGATATATAAAGAATGCATTTGTTCATTTATTCATTTAACTTTAATCTGTACATTATTCTAGGTAGATAGTGGAAATAAATCAGTTTCTTGCCTAAAAAATTTTGCAATCTAATGATGAATAGATAAATAGATCATTAATATACAACGTAGTGAGTTTTGAGACACACTCCCAAACTGAGTGCAACAGAAAAATAGAGGAGAGGTTTGTAATCACTGCCGTGGCAATTTAATATCAAAAAAAGAAGAAAAAAAACCCCAAGAAACAAAATCATCTTTTATCCTATAATGTTCCAAGTTTTCCATAGAAAATATAAGTTCTCCAATGCCACCTCAAGCACACTGAGAGCAGTATCTACAAGTAGACATTGACTCAAACATTCATAAGTGACATGTTTACAGCCTACTTAAATACAAGTATTTGATTTGACAGATAATGCACTTGATCTAATATAGACATGTGATCGAGGAAGCTAAGATATATTGAAGACTCAGACAGGGTTGAAAATTGTCTAATAAGATTTATTTTATCAGCATAACTCTGTAGGGCCGGCTAGTGGTAAAATTGAAAATGGTTAAAAGGTACTTCTTGCATTCCTCCTTTTTTGCATTCCTCTCCTAGCTTTTGAGGTCCCTTTCCTCTGATATTCAAATGTTCTTCTCTCTGACAACTCACAGCTCTCTGATTTAGTATTCCACCCAGGCACACTTTCATTTTATGCCAAAATAACTTCTCTCCGCCAACCACTATCAAAACCTTTATTTCCTTAATGGAAATTATATCAGATATTTGGAGAAAAGAGATCTGATTTTTAAGCCATTTCATGCTAAAATGAAGGTGACTTTTCTGTGAGGCTTAAAATATACCATAGGTTGGTGGCATTTTAAAGAAGACGGTTGTAACTCTCTTACCTTTGCAACTTTCACCATGGGATGATGCAGTGAAAAGGCCCTTGCCAAAGGCCAGCACCTTAATAATGAACTTCCCAGTCTCCAGGACCATAAGAAATAAATTTCTTTTCTTTATAAACAAAAAATTTAAAAAAGTAAAGAGGGTGGGTGTAGACACAAATAAAATTCTAACTGGAAGAATTTCTCCAGGGAGGCAAAGAATGACCCTGTCGCAGTGGAGACTTCCTGACTTCTTTAAACTATCCTAAGTACAGATGCACCATTTGAGGCAGGAGTGTCACTGTGCCCAATCCACTTAGCACACAGGGAGATAGGTATAAAAGTCCATTCAAAACTTGTCATATATTATGCAAACTAGGTTTCATTCTTTTGAAAATTTTAAAGAGCTTGGTAGCATTTTTAAATAAGTCTACATTTCTGTATAGACTGATTCTGACCACTTGAATGCCCCCTTCATCTCCTGAGATCTTGCCAAATGCCAACTCTTCTCATAAAGTCACCATAGCTCAACTGAGCCAGAATTGATCACCCTAACTTTGAAATAGAGAAGGAGAGCTTTCACATTTTGTAAGGTACTTCCTTGTAATATAATTATTTATGTACTTATATTTTTCTATGCTGTAATGAAAAGTCCTTGGAGGCATGAAATCCAGCTGACCCACCTTAATTTGCTACCCTTTCTGCCTTTGTTCATGGCAGGTCATCCATAAACATGTACCAATGAATATAAGAATGAAATTTTTCTACTTATTTTAACCATATTAATCTGTTAATAAAGCAACTCTAATAGTTTAGGAAAATAAGCACACAGTGCAAGCTGTTAAAAATCTACCACTGACAAAATTGAAATGGATGACAGAAAAGGAAAAAAAGTACCTGAACAATTAAAATAAAACAAAAGAAAAGAAGAAAATGAAAAATTACTAAAATGAAGTAGAAAGATAGTATACCTGTCTTTGAGAAAGAAAAAGGCAATAAGGTCATTGAATTGTAGAAAAATTCTTATTTTGATACATTTCTTCCTTTTCTACGTATCTTCTATAATGAAGAAGAAATCTTAAAGATTAGGGAAATCCTAAAGGCAAGCTAAGGCCTTCCCTGTAACTAAATAAATATCCTGGGAGGAGGGAATACAGTATTGGTGTCCGGGACAGAACATGGTCAACTCTTACCAAGAGAAGAGGATCATATTAGAAGTTGAAAACACATACCTGACAAGACCTTTATCTCTAAACCAAGCTTTGTGATAGGATAGTGACAATTAAAGTAATATGTCATTTGATGATATACAAGATTTTATTCTTATCATTTAAATTTCACCCAAGAGCAATAGACAACATATTTGATTGTTTCCATAAATCTAATAAAAGAAAATTAACACTTTTTCAACTTTTTTATATATCGTTCTTTAGAAATGAAACATGTTTGGCAATACTAATATTTTATGTGCAGCATGAAATATAACAAAAGTAGATATCTACATGATGAAATGAATAGGGAATTCACATTTTATTATAGTACACATTTATGTTACTTTTCTTATTATAACTAAATGATAAAGCAATAATAAATATATTCAATGAAGGCAATGTCAATAAAATTTACTTCAACATTTGGGAAAATTTTGGTTTAATGCGCTAAGATACAGCAATTTGAAGATTAGGTTCTAAGTTTAATTTATCTCAATATTTGGTTTTAAAGGCTTTTAAACTAAGAATTAATGCAAGAAGTTAATCACTAGCTACAATTACCAAATCATTGTATTAATTTTTCAATAGTATCTGACAATTTGCCAGACTCGTTTAACACTCCTTTTTGTTATTTGGCTAGTAAATTTTCATTGTTTTTGGTATCAGTCATTTATTCTTGTACATTTACTTGAATTTGTTAAATTTTCTATTTTAACAAGAGGGTTCAAAGCCCATCAAACTTTTTTTTTTTGTTTTCAAGAATCTAAGCTTTTCTATAGAGAGATTTGGGATTTTTATACATGACTCACACTATTTCATGGGTCTTGAATTAATAACCACAATGTTAAATTCTGATAGTAAGGTATTGGCACATCTCCGCTGCGATTTCTCTAGTGTGATATGATGTGAATTATAAAATAAATGATTTTTTTTTGTGTAATACAGTGTCCACAACTACATCCTAGAATGTTCACTTAAATTAAGAAAATTAAAATTCATAATGGCTTACCTTTATATAGCAATTATATAGTTTTAGGCAGTTGTCTAAGTACTTTATATATATTAACTAACTTAGTCCTCATAGGTTTTCTCTAAGGTCAGTCCTATTATTATTATTCCTCTTTTACAGTTGGAAGCGCTGGAGTTTGAACTCACAAAGTCAGTCCCTCAGTCTTGCCTGCCTCCACCCCTCCTGCATTCCAAATGAAGCACTGGCCTCTTCAGGGATCACACCGTATAGTTAACTCTCCTCCCTACCATGAAGCATGGTGTTATTAAACTAGTCACTTATGATTGAAAAATACTTTCTGTAGCATGTATTTTCTTTAGTGATCAACAAGTAATGGTGTTACATTGATTATTAAAGTCATATCTAGCAAATAGCTTCAAATAAAATATTCATCAAATGTATTCAATGGAAATCCAGTGAGTCCCCTATGTGGCAGAGGCTATGCTAGATGCTAGAATTTAGCTGAACACAAAAGAGATATAAATCTTGTCCCTCAAGAAAATTACATGCTACTAGATCTGCTGTTTTTTTTTTAACCTGCATGTAAAGCAAACACTTCACACTGTGTAGTTTGCTTTAATAATTTTTCCTGTAAATCTTCAGCAAGGTCTGCTATGCACCTGCCAACATATTTACTCCGCAACATAATGCATTTAAGTTTGTGGCCGTATGTTTATTATATTAATATATTATTTTAGCCACTTTCATAGTGGCAGAGAAAAGATAATGCTTTCACAAAGCACTTGGCTTTTGAACTTTCTCTATAAGAAGGACACCTATGTCCATCCTAAAGATCAACGCATTCTATATTGAATACAACAAAATTCTAAACATTGCTAATAAACTTGTCAAGGTTCGCTTTTCTCATCATGTGTGCTTCATCTTCATTGCTGTTGTTTTTACCTCCTCTTTTGTCAACCTTTCCATACTATACTATTTGGAAGGAAATCTCTACGTGCCACCCACACCTCAGGAGGGAGGAGCTGTGTTCCACCTCCTCGAAGGTGGAGCATCTACATAAGTCACTTGGAATTCTTCAGCATGGAAGCATAAATTCTCCCCCTTTTACTTGTGTATTTTATCACTTGTTTGTATCTGTCTGGACTCATGAATATTCATTTTGCATTTTGGATTATAATCTAACACTACTTGCTTAATTTTGTTCTGAAATTATCCCAGCTTTGGTTGTCAGGAGCTCTTTCTTTGGGCTCTTCTGTCCTTTGACATATCACATCAAAATATGGCAAAATATGATAAAATATTTTGTTTTATTTGATTAATCTGGTAAATTAAATATATTAATAACTACATTTTTGTAGCATTAATATTCACAAAACACTCTGTTTTGTATTAATATGATCCTGCCACAAATTAGAGAGATGGGAGCATCTGTAATATCCACTTTGCAAACTGATGGAAAAATTGCAGTTAAGAAGGTTAAGTGATTCGTCTCTAACGATGAAGTGTTACCTGAGGGAACAAAAATCCTAAGGCATATTTTGGACAAATATCTGTACTTAATATTTTATTTGAAGGAATCCTAGAAACAAAAGGAAATAAAACCTTCATTTTCTTTGATTGTTATTAGATTAGATAACTATTTTTTGATCATTCTCAAAAGTAACTATTTTCAATATTAAATGTATGTAAAATATATTTCTAGCTCACAAAAAAAATATCAAAGTAAACATTGAACACGAGGTCCCATGGCAGTTATAGGACTAGACAAAAACTCAAGTGTTGTATGGCATTTTTAGTTGTATTGAAATTTCAAATGAATAATAGAATATTATTTTTATTATATTAAAAACAAAAAGCAGAGACACTGAAAATTTTGATTTTGCTATTATGGAACATAACCCTTCTGCTGAAATGTCTTTTGCATCCAAAATGAGGCCATTTTACCCATTAGTGGAAAAAAAAATCCATTTTGCCTTTTTTTGGGTTCATTTTTATCTCAGAGAAATAATACAAATCTTGGCCTGCAGCATTTCCTGCGGCTTAATAACCAGCTGTACCTCAAGCCATCGCCTCCTCTCAGGCAGCCATTAGTTCCCAGGAAACACTCTTTGCCTTGATCATTATTGCATAATTAAGACCATTTTGTGCTCCTTTAATGCAACATATCAATTATTGAGGAGAAATACAATACTAGGAAAAAAGTGATGACATTGCTTTATATAAAAAAGAAGAAAAAAGAAAATGGGCAATCCTTAGAGTATATTTTAATAGCTGTCCTTGAAAAGAAAACCAAACTCCAAAGTAAGTTGGTAAAGACCACCTTATTTCAATACTTCCACTTGCAGATAATTTGGCAAAATAGATAAATCACAAAGAATGCAACAAAGGAGATGCTTGTCTTCAAATACATTTTACAGAATGTGTGCAAACCTTTGGGCATGTATGCTGCTGGGTCTGAGTACAATCTCCAAATTTAAGTAAGTAGGCAAGCTGAGCATCCAAGAGAATATTCCTATGAAATACTGAGCTTTTTTGGTAAAAAGAAAGTTCAAATAAGACCTCTTCTCCTTTGATTCTTTCTCCATTTTAATCAATGGGTTTATTTTGCATAAGAAAGTTGAGTGGAGAAGAGGGACCCTATTTATTCAGAAACAGCTTGTGCAGCAAGCTCTGCTGATTCACTCCTCTCCAAACCAAAAGCTGAAATACAGGCGATTAAATTATTGTAATACTATTCTTAACCAAACAAGGGATAGAATTTTCTAATACAGAAAACCATTCAGATGGTTCCGTTAGTGTAACAGGCTCTGCAGTAGTCATTACCTCCTTTCATAATATGCTGGAAATCTTCTTAACCCAGATTTCTTCCCTGCTTCCCTCTAGCTAAAAAGAGAACTGATTGGGAAATGGGAAGACTGTTCATATAGCCCAGGAGGAGGAGAGAGGCTGTGGACTGAAATAAGGCAGAAAAATAAATAAATAAAACAGAGGGGGGGCGGGGAAGCAACCAAGAAGATTCTATTTTTTTTTTAATATAATGGGAGGCATAAATTTCAAATCAACAGTCTTGTTAAATTATCATTTGATGACTAAATTTCAGCAATGTATATGTGTTCATATTCAAAACTCGCACTCATAAAAATAAATTTCTGGAATTTTTGAGTCACTGTGAAAAATAGAGATTCTGGAACATTGGTCCAGTACTTTCCCTCCAAAACACAGAACTGGTGAAAGACGTTTTTCACTGGAGTAGTTTTTTCAATACTGACACAGGCAAAGTTACTTCCTGGGGGCCTCAGGACGTTTCCAGTTGTATATTTACTTTTTCTGGCAGTTTGACATAATAGAAATAACAGAATTAGTTGTTGATTTAACAATATTATAAATTTTATCTAAAATAATCCAAAAATGTTTCAATAGGGCCTCATTTCCATGGGGCAATCGTTAGGTTAAACCGAGCAGCAGCTGTTCATATGGGAAGAAGACACTCATTTTGCTGTAGTCCCATTTGCATCCTGTTATCTCTCTAGAGTCTTCCAGAAGGCCAAATTCATTCATTTGTATTGGGGCTTGGCCACTGAGCATTTGAATTTAAAACTGTTGATATAGTACTTGCAGCAGTTCTGCTAGAAATTAGTGCAGTAAAATCTACCGAACACGGATTCTTTGATGGATGTTTACTTGGATTATCGCAGCACAGTACCTTGCGGAGCATAACCAAGGTGTGTTAAATGGTCTGAAATTTATTTTGAAATATTTTTGGTGATAGCCCTTCTAAAATTGTTTTGGTGCTAATAAATACACTATGAAAAGGACCAGATAATTATAAATATTCATATTCTTTACTTTCTAAATTCACAACACGTGTCCATCAAAACTTGTATGCCCAATGATCCAGCAAAACTGCCCAGTGATTCAGCCCAACCTAGTTGCAGGAACAGTAGTCACACCCTTTCCTGATGCGGTTCCATCAGATCCAACCAAGACAGTTGTAGATGATGATACATTTTTATACTTGCCGGCTTGTCTCTTCCAAACATGGCTGTGAGTTCAGCAGGCAATTTGCTTTGTCCTCAAAACTCCCAAATCACAATATGGATTTCCACAGCCCATCTCTTAAAATAGTAGGATAATCTGCAACATGTCCCTGATAATACCTGATTGGATATACCATCTTAACAGTACTTGCTACTTGATAAAAACATAAATACTTATAATCACAATCTCTTCATACTTTCAGATTTAACTAGAATGGACTCTCCCAATTGTCAACTCTATTTTTTAAGCAAACAATATAGATAAATAGATAGATAGAGATACACATAGATTAATATGGATATAGACAGATATTAATATAAAGTATAATCACCAACATACATTGCCTAGTACTAATCCTTTTCTTTTCTTTTTCTTTTCCTTTCATTTCCTTTTTTTAACCCATTATCAAAAGTTTACTATGGCCTTTGTCAGCATCAAAACTTATATCATCTTATGCATCCTGGCTTATCCTCCGAAACTTTCTTGGTATATTGTGCTCTCCATTACTGGTGTTTCTAACATTGTGAAGTCCGACTCCCTCCTACTTGAATCTCAACCCATCCCAACATCTTTCCTAGCTCAGACACAAATCTCATTGCAATTTCAAACATTAAGCTGTGTTTAAGAAATAGATAAATATGCTAATAATTAGGAGGGATCAATGTACTCCTCCAAAAAGGGGCAACCTGCACATATCATGACAACTTCAACGTGCCCAAATCATTTAATCATTATAACAAGTGAGTCAGTCAAGATTCATTTTTTTAAGAACTGGTAACCATTAATAAAATGAATGAAGTCTATTTTGTTTTTTTCATCTGTGGTTTTAACCATAAAATCATTGCCTATGCCAATATCCTGACGTGTTTTCTCTATGTTTACTTCTAGTAGTTTTATACTTTTGGGTTTTATGTTTAAGTCTTTAATCCATCTTAATTCGACCTTTGGACATGATGAAAGATAGGGATCCAGTTTCATTCTTCTCCATATGGATATCCAATTTTCCTAGCACTATTTATTGAAGAGGGTATACTTTCCCTAATGTAAATTCTTTTCGTCTTTGTCAAAGATCACTGACTTCTCTATTTCGTTTCATTGATCAATATGTCTATTTTTATACCAGGACTGTACTGTTTTGGTTACATTAGCCTTGTAATGTATTTTGAAGTCAAATAGTGTGATGCTTTCGGCTTTGATCTCTTTGCTAAGGATTGATTTTTTTTTCCATTTGGGCTCTTTTTTGATTCTATATGAAGTGTAGAATTCTTTTTTTTTTTCCTTTGTGAAAAATGATGCTGGTACTCTGATGGAGATTGTCTTGAATCTGTAGATTGATTGAGCAGTATTGTCATTTTAATGATATTAATTCTTACAATCCATGAACATGGGATTATTTTTTTCTATTTAAGTCTTTTTCAATTACTTTTAACGGTGTTTTGTAGTTTTCCTTGTAGAGATCTTTCACCTCCTTCATTAAATGTGTTTCTAGGTATTTTCAATAGCTATAGTAAATGGGATTGCCAGGCAATCTGTTGAGTGATATAAAATATTTACAAACTATTCATCTGACTGGAGACTAATATCCAGAATATTCAAGGAATTCAAATAACTCAACAGTAAAAAAGAAATAAATAATTCCATTAAAAAGTGGATAGAGGACACAAATAGGCATTTCTCAAAAGAAGTTATACAAATGACTAATAGTATATGAAAAAAATGCTCAACATCACCAATCATCAGAGAAATACAAATCAAAACCACGACGATATATTATCTTACCCCAAGTAAAATGGCTATTAATAAAAAGACAAAAAAAACAAAAAACAAAAAACAAAAAACAAGCATGTGCTAGTGAACATAGAGAAAAAAGGGAACTCTTCTATACACTGTTGGTGGGAATGTAAATTAGTATAGCCACTTTGGAAAACAGTATGGAGATTTCTCAAAAAACTAAAAATAGAACTGCCATGGGATCCAACAATTCCACTACAGGGTATTTATCCAAAGAAAAGTAAGTCAGTACGCCAAATCAGCACACTCACATGCTACTTGTAGCACTGTTCACAGTAGCAACCTAAGTGTCCATCAATGGATAAATGCACAAAGAAAACGTGCTATATACACACGATGGAATATTATTTGGTCATACAAAAGAATTAAATGATATCATTTGCAGCAACATGGATGGAACTGAAGGTCATTTTTTTAAGTGAAATAAGCCAGGCACAAAAAGACAAATATCACATTTATATGTGGGAGCTAAAACGGTGGATCTGATGGAGGTAGAGTGTAGAATGATACATATCAGAGGCTGGGAAGGGTGTATGGGTGAGACAGTGGGATTAAGAGAGGTTGGTCAATGGATACAAACATGCAGTTAGATAGAAGGTTTAAATTCCAATGTTACATAGCAGAGTAGGGTATCTACAGTTAGCAACAATGTATTATATAGTCCGACTAGCTAGAAGAGAGAACTGGAAATGTCATCGACACACAAAAATGCTGAATACTCAAGTTGATGGATACCTCAAATGCCCTGATTTGATCATTACACACTCTGTGCCTGTAACATAATATCACATGTACCCACAAATATGTAAAATATTATGTATCAATCAGAAAATGAAATGATGAAGGAAAAAAATAAACTGACAACATTGGTGCCCCCAAAATGGTGTGATCTGCTTATCTTTCTTCATTTGAGACACTACATTAAAATATTTGCATATATCAAGACAGTTTTATGTGGAGGATGAAGAGACATCCCTTTACCACTTATCCTCTAGATTTTGAGACTTGAAGCTAAGCTCTCCAATTGTATTCTCCAAAGGCGTATGTATAATATGCTTTTGAGCTGAATAGCGGCAAGAGTTTAAAACAAATTCCTACCAGTAATTTATTTTCTGATGAAATTAAATGGCACAGCATTTCTTACCTAAAACATGCACTGATCCTATTTAAGCACAATGGGAGAGAGTATATAATTAAACATATTGATTAGCTATTGCTGAGATTTTGGTAAAATTGAAGTTTATTTTAAAAATATACAAACTATCAGGAGTTGAAATACATTTAAATGAGATGTACTTTCTCAGAGACAAAAATGGTAAGTGTTTCTTGCACTCGGACACCATTTACTTTTAGTAGTTATTGATCTCCTCATCAGTGCTGGTCAGTTACATTACAGCTATAGTTAAGTTATGTTGACTCATAAAAGAGCCATAATTGGAAGACAATGAGCTTTCCAGATATTCAGTGAGATATTTTCTTTAGGTAAAACAGACAGTATTTTTGGGGTTTGGGTCCATTATTCTTTTTGTAAAAGTATTGGCATCTGGTAATCCTAACTTGGCCTTGCTTATTAACAAGGAAAAGTATCATTGGCCATTTTTTACACGGAAAAAAAGAAATGAAAAGAAAATGGCTATTCAAAGCATATCTCATCAAGCTGGTGTATAATGTAAGCTACTAAAAGTCTAATCATTTGAAAAATAAAAGCATGAAATGAACTTTTAACACATTTACTTTGTTTATATAGATTTGAAGGGTGTTTTAAACTCATATTGCTGTACAAAGCAGATAGTCATGCATGTCCTGGTGTAAATGCTGATTGGTCAGTCTCCCATGCTGTTTGGTTGGTGCTTATTTCTGTTCTAGATGTTAAATATGTTGAATAGCATTCCTGCTTTGAAGTACATGAATATATGTAAAAACCAAAACAACAAATGGGGTGTTCTCATCCCTCCCCACCACCTGCAATTCATGCCGCCATCATCCCTCTAATGGGCTAGTGATAGGGTCCCTGACTTTTCTTCCTTCATCCAACCTGGGCCCCTCCAATTGTCCCTCCATGATGCAAGCTGAGAGAGAGTTACAAACTGCAAATCTGATCTTGCCACCACCGCTCCTCACCAAATCCCTCTAATGGCTTCCCCAACATTTTGGATAAATTCCAGACTGCTTGCATAATCAAGTCCCATAATTCTTTAGCCTTGACTCACAATGTGGTCCTCTGCTTTCTACATAATCAGGACCTTCTCTCCACTGAATACGGCATGGAGCATGCTGCCTCCTGCTCTAGGGCTGTTGTCGTGACTGTTGTATCTCACAGACACACCCCACACCTTGATCATGTGGTCATTTGAGCCCATAAATTTCTTTCAGCTTAATCAACAATTCTTTAGAAAAGCTTTCTTAATCCCCTAATTTTAAGCCAGTTCTCTTAACTCAGGTATCTTTTCTTTAGGACAATCATCTAAATTTGAATCAAGTATGTATCTATTATGTTAATGTGAGTATTTCATTAAATTTTTTTCCCACATAAGACTGTGAGCTCAATGTGAGCAGGGTTCTTGAAACCTATAATTTTGATCATCATCATAAACTCAAAGCCTAGGACAATGATTGCATGGGATGTATATGTAATGAATATGAATAAATGTTTGCCCTTTTGAGTAAGCAGAATTTGTAACCTCTTAATTAATTATGCTTTTAATTATAGGGACTGACTTCATTTTATAAACAAATTTTCAGTTGTGACACAATTGGTTGATTTGTTGAGTTAAATATATTAATTCTACAATTTATTTTAAAACATAAAAATAGATTTGATTTATAATCAATGAGACATAAAAATTAACAGAGTGATATCAAAGGAATATTTCTCCCTATCAAAAAAAAAGATAGCAGGTTTTTTATAAAGAGGTTTTTATTTAAATCAAATTTTAAAATATGATAATAATGCATTCTAAAGTACTAAACAGAAATCCAAATATAGGTGATATTTTCAAAGCTCCTTTACTACAAAATTTAATGAAAATATTATTGGAATAGCACAGTATAATATTATGAAAGAATAGGGTTTTTCTCCCTCTAAATCCCAAAAGGAGCCAAAATAAGTCATTTAAACAAACTACAACAATTAATTATTTAATAATATTGTTATAAGGGTTAAATTACATACTAAGTATAAATGAAAGATTTCAGAAAAATGTACCATATTAAAGTAACTTTGTTTTCTGTTTTTCAAACGCTATCAATCAAATTTCAAAATTATTCTAACTTTAGATTTTAGGATATTTAAGTAAAAGAGATCAGTCAGGCATAGCTTTGCATAAGTTAAATTTAGCCTGTTGTTTCAATATCAAATATACAAATTAAAACATCCAACAGACCTGAAGACATACAAACTTAGACGGACAAAATCTTGCCATTTGTTTAATACTTAGTAAGGTTTCAGAGTATTGCTTTTTTGGATTATTTTTCAGTATGAAGGATTCTATCCAAACTTTGAAATTTCTTTTTTCTTTATATTTGAAAATATGCATGCATGTGCTTTCATGAAGTAGAGAGAAATGATAAATACTTTCATCTGAGTTAGAACCAAACACATTATAGGTAACTGCTGTGAACTTTGTTATTACAATTTGACCTGACATATGAGGTGGAGAATGTTGAGAGCATTAAAAGGCTGAACCACCTAGGTCCCTCCGCTTTGGACACCTCCTTCCCCCCCAAAAAGAAAAGTCATGTAATACCACATAAAATACTTCAAGTGTATGCATCTGCAGCAATCATTTGGTTACTTCCTATAACTTCAATAGATTTTTCCAGAGCCTGAAAAATTTTGAGGTCTGTTTGACAGTCTAAAGTGGTCAAAACCTCATGACCACTACCTCTTGCTGTTCAGTTACTTTTCCTGTACTTAGACAATTTTTCAAAAGAATGAACTCTCATAAAGGGTCATGTTTTATAAAAGAGTCACTTTTCAAAGTGGAGTGAAATTTTCTGTCTCAAAGTGCTCTTCTGAAATTATCAGTATAAAATCTGAAGAGATATGATTCTTTGGACTGACTTTAGACTCATTCTGTTTAGATAACTATATCACAAAAGCATTATCTCAACAAGGGTTCAAATCATTTCATAACCAATTTTCACCATCCCCTCAAAAACCAATGCTCACTTCTCAAAGTTAACAGGGTATTTTAATGTAAGCAGAACAGAGATTTTTGTCCCTACAGGTTTTCTTTCCCTAGAAAAGAAAAAACAAAACAAAACAACACAAAACAAAAAAACAATAACTGTTAAACAATAGAAGATCCAGCACCATTGTAACAAATGTGTGCTTGCTAAAGCAGTGTTTTCAGAGCCCTTATTTAGTCTTTAGCATGAAAAGAAAGTGCCTGTGCTGAGAGGGTATTCCAGACCTTTGGCACTGCTAGAATCTTACAGAGCTATAATCTGTTTTCTGTAGATCCCAGTTCAAGAAGATCTTTATTCTTGAAATTATGTTACCGTCTCTTTAAATGCAGATTTGGAAAAATGGTATGTGAAAATGTTTCGATAAATTCTTAGCTAGATTTAAATTTTATATGAATAATGTTTCCTACCATTGATATTTAATACACAAATAGAATTTATTTCCACATGTCTGTCTGGCTTATTACTGTGAAGAATTCTTACAAGTGTAAGTGTAAGAGAACTAAGTGTTGCATTAAAAAAAGCTATTTAGAAAACTTTTGTTAGACAGTCATGAAGAGAATGTGTAGTATATCTGTGGCTGGAGAACATGATGGATGGATACATGGATGAATACTTAGTGACATAGATGGCTAGATGCTCACTAAGGTATTGTTCATCTTTGGGGGAAATGTAAACACATTAAATAACTAGCTACTTGAGGGTGATTAATTTATATACTGAAGTCCTATATAACTATTAAAAGAAATGAGTAAATCTGTGTACACTGATATGAAATAGATACCTATAAATATAGAGAGACACCTATCCATATGTTGCATAAGCATGGACAAGCATTTAAAATCATACATATCACTAATTACTTTCAGAGAGTAAGATAATATTTGAATTTATTATTAATATTTGAATGTGCTTTTAAAATATATCACAACTGTTAATAAGCATGTAATAATAATGATGTCAGCAAGGGGAGAGCTGTAGGAAAAAGACAACTTATATACAACAGAGGTCAGAGAGAAGGCATCTTAAAAATCAAGGTAACAGGTGGAATGTAGGACCCAAGACATAGGAGAAAAGAGATCTTTCCACTGACACATGATTTGATCTGGTCTCTGCATTTATAATGTACAATTAGACAATTCGGTTAAAATATTTCCTTAAAATGAGAAAATACAACTTTTCTTATATAATAAATAAAAGATCAGGTCTACTCCCTTGTGTTAACTCATTTGCAGGTAATGCTGCCAAAAGTAAAACTAAAACTAATCAATAGTAGTAGCAGTGACAATAATAATAATAATGGTTTTCTTCCCCCTTCAACTGAATTCCAATCATTAAGAAGTGTCCTATGTTTGGCTGTGGAGTTGGTAACAGAATACTAATATTATCATAATTTTTATTTTTTGAAATTTTTCTTATATTTTTCTTTAACATTTAATGTTTCTTATTTTGTTCTCAGGAGAAAACATCTGTGAACTTTAAAAGTCAAGAACTACAGATGAATATATACATATATATATATTTAAATCTCAGTTTTAATCATATCTTTTCACGGGATTTTTGACTGCTGGCATTTATATTTGCTGTTTGTCTGGAAAAATTGCTTCTTATTTAAAATGCTCTCAAATTCTAAATTGAAATATTGGATTACTGTTCACAATGAAGGTTTGGAATTTTCTTCAAGAGATGAGCATTTTTCTTTTTTTAACCTTTAAAGGAAACAAGTTTAAACACGGAGGGGTATATATTGCTGAAGTAACCGCACTGCATCTACAATTGCACACTCTTAACACTGTCTTTCAAAAATAAATATCACTTGAGAAAGAGTGGCTGGGGTAGCACATCTCTCCAACCACCAACTATTTCTTCCCCAGGGCAGCGTTTCCCAATTATGCTTTCCTGTCATCATCGCCTCCTTCTTGTCTGAGCTCATCAACATTGCAGCCAAATTACTGTGCTGCTAAGTCACTGGGAAAATCAGGACCCCACACCAAGATGATCATCTTAGAAATGCACAAAACCCTAGAGTGGATAAAGAGAGATCAAATATTTCAGATAGAAAAGAGGAATGTTAGTCTAGATAGGTGGCCTAAATGGCTAGTCTGATTAGGAAAACTATTTTAAGCAGAAAATATAATTTGCCTTAATAATGAATCCAAACAAAATACCAACGTATTCGCCTTTAACCAAACTGAGTGTGGTAAATGAAATATGGCTTAAAACATGGTCAGTTTTGAATACAAAATAGCAACTTTCTGAACACACATAAATTTTTCTGTAAATATATAAAAGCTGTTGGTATAAAAGATATATCGTATATAAAAGATACAGAAGACTAAGGTAACTTTTAGGCTACATTTGTTTTTACAAATACCTGGAATTCATTATCTGCCATTCATCAGGAAAAGGAACAGTGAGAAAAAGCTTTAAATGCAAAATGTGTAATTTCAATTTTGTTTTAGGCAACTGTGGGTATGGCTTCTTTGTATATTTGTATAACACAATGAATGTGTAGCCTACAGCCAAAGGGATTGCATAAATTTTCCCCTGGCATAGCTACTATTTCCAACACTGCTCAAGAGGGTATTGCATCTGCATCATGTATATATACACACATCTCAACATTTCTTAACATTAACATTTATTTTGTTTCTTGTTATGCCTGTGTATATGTGTTTTTATTTAATAATGTTAGTTAACATTTCCTTTTTTTGTAAATAATGATAGTATGATTTGAAAAGTCTGGCCCAATTCCCAGACTTAGGTCAAGCTAATATATGAATATATTTAGTCCAGTTTACTGTTTTATTGAACTTTGATATTGAATTACTTTTTTTTATAGAAGTGCATTTTTTTATGTTACAAGTTCTAAAAATGATACTAAAGAATACATAGCTTTGTTTTCTTCTCATCTTCAACTGTAATAAGAAGGTGGATCTAATTTAGATATTCTAACAATTTCCAGCATACATATTTTGGATAATGTGGGAGGCTCACATTATGTTGGGCATGAGGAATTGTTTCTATCTTATTTTCTGGCATAAAATCATGTTTTTCTTTATAATTGTTGCAAGTTTCAGAAATTTAGAAAAAGGAAATGTGTGCATCCATAATTAAAGAACAAATAATTATAAATTAACGATATCTAAAATGAACCCAACCTGCTTTTCCTAATATTTTTGGTTTGGATATATCTCTAAGTAGCAGCATCATTCTCTTAGACATGAGGCTGAAACTTTCTAGGCTACTGTTGACTCTTTCATATCTCTACTTCTTTAATCCCTTTTGTTTATTTTTATTCTTTCTATTCTCACAGATCCCACTCAGTTTTGGCCCTCTGTTACTATTATTTAAATTAATTTAGGAGTTTCCTAATTACCTATTATAATTTTCTTGCTCTTCAATAGATTATTTATTTTGAAGCCAAAACAACCTTAACTATGATATTTGATTTTCTTACCACTTTTTATTTTTTATTTTATTTTTCATTTCAGCATATTACAGGCATACAAATGTTTAGGTTACATACATTGTCTCAACCGAGTCAGAACTTCAAGTGCATCTATCCTGCAGACTGTGCACACTACACCCATTAGGTGTGAATATACCCATCCCCTCCTCTACCCTCCCACCTGCCCATCACCAGATGAATGTGTAATGTCAATTTTATTTTAGACAATTGTGGATATGGTTTTTTTGTATATTTGTATAACACAATGAATGTATAGCCTACAGCCAAAGAGACTGCATACATTTTCCCATGGCATAGCTACTATTTCCAACACTGCTCAAGAGGGTATTGCATCTGCATTATGTATATATACACACATCTCAGCATTCGTTGACATTAACTTTTATTTTGTTTCCTGTTATGCCTGTATATATGTGTGCTTTTATTTAATAATGTTACTAAACATTATTAAATAATGTTACTACTATATGTGCACATAGGCGTTGATCAATTAATACCAATTTGTTAGTGAGTACATGTGGTGCTTGTTTTTCCATTCTTATATTACTTCACTTAGTAGAATGGGCTCTAGCTCTATAAAGGATATGCAAGAATGCTAGATCACCATTGTCTTTTGTGGCTGAGTAGAATTCTCTGGTATACATGCAGCACATTTTATTAATCCACCCATGGACTGATGGGCACTTGGGTTGTTTCCACATCTTTGCAATTGTGAATTGTACTGCTATAAACATTTGAACACAGATGTCTTTTTTTATAGAACGTCTTTTTTTTTCCTTTGGGTAGATGCCCAGTAATGGGATTGCTAAATCAAATGGTAGTTCTACTTGTAGCTCTTTGAGGTATCTCCATTTTAGTTTCCATAGAGGTTGTACTACCTTGCAGTCCCACCATCAGTGTATGATTATTCCTATCTCTCTGCATGCACACCAACATTTATTGTTTTGGGACTTTTTGGTAAAGCCCATTCTCACCGGCGTTAAGTGATATCTCACTGTGGTTTTGATTTGCATTTCCCTGATGATTAGAGATGTTGAGCATTTTTTCATGTGTTTGTTGGGCATTAGTCTGCCTTCTTTTGGAAAGTTTCTGTTCATGTCCTTTGCCCACTTTTCGATAGGGTTGTTTGATTTTTAATTGCTGATTTTCCTGAGTTCTATATAGATTGTTGTTATCAGCCCTTCATGGGATGTGTAGCATGTGAATATTTTCTCCCGTTCTGTAGGTTGTCTGCTCTTGGGACAGTTTCCTTGGCTGTGCAGAAGCATTTTAATTTGATCAGGTCCTGCTTATTTATTTTTGTTGTGGCTATGATTGCCTTTGGGGTCTTCTTCATAAATTCTTTGTACCTATGCCAATGTCTGTAAGTGTTTTCCCAATGTTTTCTTCTACAATTCTTATAATTTCATGACTTATGTTTAAGTCTGTTATCCACCATGAGTTGATTTTTGTGAGAGATGAGAGGTGAGGATCCTGTTTCAGTCTTTTGCTTGTGGCTATCCAATTTTCCCAGCACCATTTATTGAATAGAGATTCTTTTCCCCAGTGTAGGTTTTTGTCTGTTTCATCAAAGATTAGATGGGTATATGAGGATAGTTTTATATCTGGGTTCTCAGTTCTGTTTCATAGGTCTATGTCTCTATTCCTGTGCCAGTGCCATGCTGTTTTAGTTACTATAGCCTTGTAGTATAGCTTGAAGTCTGGTAAATTGATGCCTCCCAATTTGTTCCTTTTACTTAAGATTGCTTTTGCTATACGAGGTCTTCTCTGGTTCCACATGAAGCATAGAATTATTTTTTCTAGATCTGCAAAAAATGATGTTGGTATTTTAATAGGGATAGCATTGAATTGGTAGATTACTTTGGGTAGTAGAGAGATTTTAACTTTGTTTATTCTGCTGACCCATGAGCATGGTGTCGTTCTCCACCTGTTTACATCTTTTACTATTTCCTTCCCCAGTGTTTCACAAGTTTTCCCTGTAGATGTCTTTCACCTCCATAATTAAATACATTCTTAGTCATTTCATTTTCTTTGTTGTTATTGTGAAGGGTATTGAGTCTTCGATTTGGTTCTCAGTTGACTGTTTTTGGCATATAAGAATGCTACTAATTTGTGTACATTGATTTTGTAACCTGAAACTTTGCTGAATTTGTTTAGCAATTCCAGTAGTCTCATGGCAGAATATTTGGGGTTTTCTAGATATAAGATCCTATCATCAGCAAAGAGTGATAGTTTGACCTCTTCTTTCCCCATTTGGATGCCCTTGATTTACTTCCCTTGTCTGATTGCTCTAGCTAGAAATTCAGCACTGTGTTCAATAGAAGAGGTGATAGAGGGAAAACTTGTCTGGTTCTAGTTCTGAGTGGAAATGCTTTCAATTTTTCCCCATTCAGTATGATGTTGTCTATGGGTTTGTTATATATAGGTTTGATCATTTTTAGATAAGTCCCTTCTATGCCTATTTTGTTAAATGTTATCATAAAAGCATGCTGAATTTTGTTGTTTGCTTTTTCTATGTCTATTGAATGGATCATATAGTCTTTGTTTTTCCTTCTATTTATGTGATGAATTACATTTATAGAGTTGTGCATGTTGAAACATCCCTGCATCTGTGGGATAAAGCCCACTTGGTCATGACAGATTTTTTTTTTTGTTGTTTAGCACCTGAATTTGGTTTGCTATGATTTTGTCGAGAATTTTTGCATCTATGTTCATAAGGCATATTGGTCTGTAGTTTTTTGTTGCATCCTTTCCTTGTTCTGGTGACAGGGTGATGTTGGCTTCGTAAATCCTGTTGGGGAGGATTCTTTCCTTCTTGGTGTTGTGACATAATTTCTGAAGGTTAGACACCAGTTCTTCTTTGTAGGTCTGGTAAAATTTGGGTGTGAAACCATCCAATTCAGGACTTTTCTTTCTAGGAATGTTTTTTATTACTGCTTCAAATTTGGTACTTGATATTGGTCTGCTCAGGAATTCTTTTTCTTCCTGATTGAGCCTAGGGAGGCTGTGTGTTTTTACAAATTTTTCCATTTCCTCCACATTTTCAAGGCGATGTGCATAATTATTTTTATAGTATTCACAGATAACATTTTGTATTACCATGGTATCAGCTGTAATTTCTCCTTTTTCATTTTTGATGAAGCTTATTAGAGTCTTTTCTTTCCTGTTTCTCATTAATCTAGCAAAAAGTGTGCCAATTTTGTTTATTTTTTCAAAGAACCAACTTTTTGTTGCATTAATCTTCCATATAGGTTTTTTTTTATCATTGTTGTTATTGATTTCATTTAGTTCTGTTCTGATGTTTATTATTTATTTTATTTTGCTGGGTTTGGGGTTGGTTTTCTCATTCTTTTCCAGTTCTTTGAGATGATTCATTAGATTGTCAATTTGTGATTTTTCTGTCTTTGGATGTAGGTATTTATGGATATAAATTTTGCATTCAGGACTGCTTTAACTGTGTTCCATTGATTTTGATAACTTCTGTCTCCTTTATCATTCAATTCAAAGAATCTTTTGATTTGTATCTTAATTTCTTCTTTAACCTGATAGTCCTTCAGCAGAATGTTGTTTAGTTTCCATGATTTTGTGTAGAGACGAGAGTTTCTATTGGAGTTGATTTCTAATTTTATTCCACTGTGTTCTGACAAGATGTATAATTTCTATTTTTTTTAATTTGTTGAGACAGGCTTTGTGGCCTAGGATATGGTCAACTTTAGAGAATGTCCTATGAGCTGATGAGAAAAACATATATTCAGTGGTTTTGAGGTAGAATGTTCTGTAAATAGTAGGCAGCCCCATTTGTTCTAGAGTTCTGTTTAAGTCCATTTTTTTTTTTGTTTATTTTCTGTTTGGAGCATCTGTCTTGTTCTGTCAGAGAGGTGTTGAAATCTCTGGCTATTATGGTGTTGCTGTTTATCATTTTTTTTAGATCAAGTAGGATTTGCTTTATGAATCTGGGAGCATTTGAGTTATGTATGTAAATATTTAGAATTGTTTTATCTTCTTGTTGAATTTTACCCTTAACCATTATATAGTTATCAACTTTGTCTTTCATTACTTTTGTTGATTTGAAGACTAAGTTATCTGAAATCAGAACTGCTACACCAGATTTCTTTTGGTTTCCATTTGCATGAAATATTTTTTTTCCATACCTTCACTGTGAGTCTGAATGTACACTTGTGGGGTAGATGTGTTTCCTGAAGACAGCAGACACTTTGCTTGTGTATATTTATCCATTCGGTGAGCCTATGTCCCTTTAGTGGGCAGTTCAAGCCATTCACATTTATTGAAAGAATTGATAAGTGGGGCAGCTTTCTATTTATTCTGTTGAGTTGAACCTTGTTGCTTTGTTTTCTCTCTGGAGCCATTGTGGTATTTGGTCTTTAGGTTTTGGATGATTTTACGCTGGTGAGTGTTTATTGTGTTGATCTGTGTATAATGCTTTTCTGAGTACTTCCTAGAGGGTAGGCCTTGTCTTGATGAATTCTCCTAGTCTTTGCTTGTCTGAGGTGGTCTTTATTTCTCCTGCATATGAGTAACTTAGTTTTGAAGGGTACAAGATTCTAGCCTGGGCATTATTCTGTTTGAGAAGAGTAAGAACGGGGCCCCAGTCCCTTCTGGCTTGTAAGGTCTCAGTTGAGAAGTTTGCAGTTAATCTGATGGATTTTGCTTTGTGGGCTTCCTGCTTCTTTTACCTTACAGCTCATAGGAGGCCTCTTTCATGTTTACTTTTGCAGGATGATGACTATGTGTTGTGGTGTCTTCCTATTTGAAATGAATCTCTCAGGAGTCCTTTGAGTTTCTTGTACCTGGATATCTAGATTTTTAGCAAGGCCAGGGAAATTTTTCTTCATTGTATTCTCAAAGAGTTTATTGAACCATTGTGTATTTTCTTCTTCACCCTCAGTGATTCCTGTAATTCTCATGTTAGGCCTCTTCATGTAAACCCACATTTCTTCTAGGCTTTGCTCTTTTCTCTTCTTTCTCTGTTCTATCTCTGCAATTGACTTATTTCAAGTATGCCATAGCTAGGATCCACTCTGATCTGCCCCTGAGGGCACAGACACCTCAGTACACTAGTTCACAAATATCCCTTCTGTGTCCCCAAGGCAATGTGATCGAGACCTGGGTGTATGGGATCTGGTCTTCATGTATGTCCCCGAGGCCCTGGAGATCAATCCCTGACCCTACCAGGGAGAGGAGTGTTGGTCTCAAGTCACCCATAAGGTGCTCAAACTGGATCAATATCTCTCCAACTTGGGATTTGACCCGCTCTGCTGGAGTCACGAGGCAAGCAGCAGCTGGATGGGCCAGCTGGTAGGGAGCTCACAGTCCGAGTACCCCTTAGTCCACTGCAGGGCCCCAAAAGGAAAAGTCCCCTTCCCTGTGGATGTCTCCACATGGTGGCTAAATTATCTCTCTCAGCAGCTGTGGGTAGTAAAGGGGAAGGGGAGAATGAAGCAATATGGAACCTGCAGATCAGCTCGGGTCTGTGGGGCAGGAAGTGCCCCAAGTGAGCTGGGAGCCTGGTGCCCTGTTCACAAGAGGCTCATGGCTCACTAGTGGCAGCCATCTCTGGGCTGGTGTTGGCAGGTATCTTCAGCAGCTTGGGAGCCCACCAGCAGTCTCAGATGCAAGGGAGGGGAAATTTAACCACTCCACCTACCCTTTTCACTGGTCTCCGAGCCTCTTGGGATTTAAAGCCTGCCAATGCCTTTCTCCTTCCAGTTCTGCTCCACAACTTCTTCCCCTGAAGACTCCTGTAGTTTCAGACACCCTTCCTTCTGATCCTCATCTGATCTATGTTTGTCTGCCTTTTGTTTTTGTTTTTGTTTTTTCACCTTCATCTAAAATCTATCTTTCTTGCAGAGACATTATGGCTGGAGGATTTTCTCATCCCCCATCTTGCCTCCAGCCAGTCATGATTTTGATATTTGCTTCTTCTTAATTGTTTCTCATTGAGAATTGAGTTCAAGGTACTATTCAGGTGTCCTCTCCATTCTGGCTCTACCTAAATGATACTCTTGGTGATTTTAAAGTATACCAATTTCTGGAGCACATTCTTGAGATCCTAATTCATTTAGTGGGAGTGGGTCTTTGAATTTCTAACAAATTTTATTGTGTTTTAATTGTGTTAATAAAGCCCTACACCGGTAATCTACTACTATAGCCAGGTAATAATAGGTGCTAAATAAATATTTGTGGAACAAATGAATATTTGACTTTTTTGTATGACTAGCTCATTCTCAAGTAAATTCTTTCTGACTGTCTGAACATCAACCTCACCCATCCAAGCCCCTTTTAAAATATATTCTTTATAGAACTTAGTACTATGCGAAATGATCTTACATGTTTGATTGTTTTCCTGTCTGTATCAACCATGTAGAATGTAAGATCCATAAGAGCAGAGATCTTATTCATTTTGCTTACAGAAGTATCCCAGTGCCTACAATAGCACTTGGTAAATAATGGGTCTCAGGAAATATTTTCTGAATGGATAAATGAATCTTAGGAAAAATTTGAACTCAGTGGATGAATGACACGTCACCACCAGAATTAAAGTTCCTGCTGTACAATTGTAAAGTCCAGCAGCATAGTCTCTAGGAACCAGATGCTTTTAAAGTTCTCTAGATCAACTATGCTATAAACAAGTCTATTATCTGAGCAATAAGCAGAGTATGACATTGAGATTTAACATCTTACTTTTCTAGATACCTCCAAACCTGGATTAATTCCAGAGAAAGACTGTCAAGTGGAACTTTCTGCAGTAATGGAAACAATCTATGTCCGTGCCATCCAATATGGTAGCTAAGTGTGTGCAGATAATGAGTACTTGAAATATAGCTAGTGTCAGTTAGGAACTAAACCATTAATTTTAATTAATTTAAATAGCTATAGATTTGCACGGGGCCACTATATTGGACAGTGCATTTCTAGAGCTATCTTTCTTTCCTCACAGTCAACATTGTCATATGATTCTATCACAAGTCAAAGATTAGCCAGGGCCCCTATAATGGGTACAACAGTTGTGTCCTATGAAAGTTTCCATGAATGAATTCTACTTTTTTTGTGATACTTCAAGCAAAATCTTAGTCTTTCTAGATAAAGCCCAGTCCATGTGAATACCTGGCTTTTCCACTGTCTGCCTGTCTTAGTATAGAGTCTGTCTGGTCTAGTGCTTTCCTCAGGTATCTGTCTCTGGCTATCCTGTGCCATCTGTGCAGAGTCTTGTGCATGAGCTCAGTGGTGGGAAGTCTCCAAAAGTGTCCTGAGCTCCTTTCCACACCAACTGAAGGAATACATCCTAAGCCTGAAAATCCCAAATCATCCTAATGTCCCTATGAATGTGAATGGATGGTGGGCCTGCTAGGAGAATTCTTAGGGCTTGTGTTTCTGTCCTGGAGCCAGCAGCCAATTGATGCTATATGAGCAAGACACTAAGTGAGAGGGTTGTCATCATGCCCTACCAGAAATTGTATCCACCAGATAATGTCTGCAATTGCTCATTTTCATGCTGTAAACTCTAAGTTGTAAAAATATAAACACTTCCACTATCCAAAATATGTCTCCTGGAAAAATCTGTATGCTTAATTATTCCAGAATTTCTATTATTTCACACAAATTTGTATCCTAAAAATTGGCATTAGTGGGTATGGCAAGTTATTTTTAAAATATAGAAACCTGGACAAGTCATATTACTATAGTCCTGAATGTCTATATTCAGGGCATTAAGGCATTAACAAAATAACCAAACTTCTTAAAATAAGAATGACTAGCAATTATTTAATATTTTAGCATTTACAAAGAAATTGGAACAATTTACTGAAAAACCAGAAAGTAGAATGAAGTAAGTCATTTGTGTATGAGTAGTCATTACATATAATGATTAACAAAGAACAAGTTTATCAACTATTGTGTGGGGCAGTGTTCCGATTATTTTTTGCTACATAACAAACTGCATCCCAACTTAGCGGCTTACAGTAAAAGTTTACTATTATATATTATGATTCTTTGGGGCAGGAATTTGAAAATGACATATCAGGAAAGCTCATTTCTACTCACAATGCCTATGATTTAGCTGAGAGAACCCAAAAGGCTAGAAAAGCTGACAGGTGCTGATTGTCTCTGTGGCTTCTTCATGTGGTTAGCTTGGGATTTCTTAAGCATGGCAGCCTCAATGCAATCAAATATTTGCATGGCAGCTCTAGACTCCCACAGCGAATGCTCTGAGAGACAGGAAGTAGAAGCTATCAAAGTCAGAAGCCTGGGCACATTCCAGGCACAGCCTCACTTGTGCCATATTCTGTTAGTCAAAGAAGAACATGTCCAAGGATCACCCATGTGCAAGGGGAGGAGACAGTGGCCCTTACCTCTTCCTTGGAAGAGGATCAAAGAGTTTGTGTGCATCTTTAATCCTCGTCCGGCAAATAGAATTCCATTGTTAGAACCCCCTAAACACACACTCTGTTTGCCTATATTAATTGTTTGTTCACGGGAAATTTGTTTAGCACTGTGTAGATGTAGGATTATCTTTTTGCTTATTTTTTAGTTAAAAGAAAGAGGCACCAGGTTGGAGATTTTAAAAAGAAAAGACTTAGGAGCCAGTTCAATCTGGAATCAATTCTTCTGCCAGCCACTTACCAGCTGTATGACTGCATCAGTTATAATAAAATGTGAATCTCAATTTCCTCATCTGTAAAAATAATAATAATAATAATAATAATAATAATAAAAGATAATACTTATCTGGTTGGATTGGTGATAAGATTAAAAACATTACATGTGCCAAATCTGATACATATTATATGCTCCATTGATGTTGCTTATTTTTACTCCCTTGTGCAAAGCATAAAAGAATCTGAACACTACCAGTATTTCCTTTAGTTTTTAAATAAATTGGAGAAAGTCTATTTCATAGATTTTCAAAGTAACAGTCTTCTGAGAAAATCTGAAAGCCCTGTAAACTTCACTGCTGTGTTACTTTTTATCTTTGTATTAATTTACATTCTTCTTGAAGGTAGATTCAATTGTGGTAAAGCTACATAATACTTTTGACATATTTTTAAGCATAGAGAAACTTCAATTAATTTGCTAGATATAGGAATCCAATTTTTCCAATTAAAATGAACCTTTTGGTTTCTGGAGTGTTAATGATGATTCACAGTTATAATTCAAAAAATACAACCCTGTGAAACATACAGAAGATTTTTCAAAGCTTTATAAAGAGATAGATATCTCTGTATAAAAAGCCAAAAATTAAATTATTTTCCTGAATCTCATGCTTTATTTGTGTAAAGTAGGAATTTAAGGCAGTGGTTTTTAGCACCTTGTAAATATCTATAGGCAAAAACCCAAGCCAAGGTCTATAGCTCCTCACTTAATAATCTGTCAATGTTTAATTCTATTAAATCCCTAGAGGGTTATGACTGGTGGAGGGGAAGACATAAGTAAATTGTAGCTATTTCTCAGAGCTTTTATGAATATAAACGATGACAGATAACTCAACATCTTATATGCCTTGTATTAGTGTTCTAACACTGCCATGACAAATTAG
The DNA here is from genome assembly GCA_963575035.1 of Avahi laniger. NCBI lineage: Eukaryota > Metazoa > Chordata > Mammalia > Primates > Indriidae > Avahi > Avahi laniger. The sequence goes on from CAUYSK010099936.1 coordinate 88,805, forward strand.
CACAAATTTGGTGGTTAAAACACACACACACATTTTCTGACACATATTTCCTGAAGTTTGACAAATGACTCACCTGGCTAAAATCAAGATATAGGCAGGGTTGCATTATTTCTGGAGGCTCTAGGAGAGAGTCCTTTCACTTGTTTTTTCCAAGTGCTAGAAACCACCTGCATGCCATGGTTTGTGGCCCCTTCCTATATCTTGAAAACAAGCAATGTTTATCACTGGAATGTCTTTCTCCATCACGCCTTTCTCTGAGCACAGCTGGGAAACAAACTCTGCTTTTAAGGACTCATGTGATTAAATTGGAGACAACAGGATAATCCACGGTGCTCTCTCCATCTTGAAGTCCTTAACACTAATCACAGCAGCAAAGTTCCTTGCCCTGTGGGGCCATATAGCCACACGTTCTTGGGATTAAGACATGGACATCTTTGGGGAGACCAAAGAAAATTCTGTCTACTACAGTGCTTGATAACATAATTAACATATACATTTTCATAAATTAGATAATTAACATATACAATTTCATAAATTTTCTAAATTAAATTTTATTTTGCCTGAAATGTGAAGATGATTGGTCTTTGAGTATCAAGTTTATATATTTTTGATTTGGCATATCCTGCTTTTAATTTCTGACCAAAATTAATGATTACTTGAATATGCTGGCTACCCAAGAAATTAATTTTATTTAGTAGAATAATCATATTGCAATTAATAGATTCTCTTTAACAACAATAAAAAATTAAAACTGCTATCTGAGGGTAACAGATATGGAATGAATTTAAAAAGTCCAATCAATGCCTGGTGGAATAATTGGAGAAGCAAAATAATTAGAGACAATTTTCATTGTAAGACATGCAGTCTGTTAATTTCCTCCACTGAGCTTTTAACAAAGCTAAGGATGTTGAAATGGAAACAAGCTTATTGTCTTCTAATGATGGCCATGTCTTGGAACACTACTCCCTTCAGAGATTTGTCCCTGGTTTATGGAATCACAATAAAATATTATGGAAATAATTATGGATAAACAGAGAGAAGCCAGACATCAAAAGTTGAGGACTCTTTGAGCAAATATCTATTCTCATGCTAATCTTGATAGCTGTACATGTACATGAGTTAAAAAATGTGGAAATAGCAGTGGAATATTTTCCAATTGCACGTTTTCATCAGATCAACCCTCACTTTAAAAACAAGTGTAAAATTAGAAAATGCACCAGATGTCAGTATGCTTCAGAACATATATATGTAGAAGTAGGTAAGGCATCTACATTTTCTACAAGCAGGAGAGATTTATCATCTTGTTTAGATATTTAAGCACTATACCATACAGTTAAATAATATTAGTGCTAGGCAAGATACTAATCACAAAATGGCTAAAAGGCAGAATTTTCTCCACTTTATCTTATCATTCACCCACTCTTAACCTCCTTGGTGCATACTCTTGTTCCCTGCCTGTATTTCGTCCCCTTCAACTTACAGATTTTCCCATCACTAAAATTAATTCTGTCTTGTCATATTTTATCAGGGCCCTGTTTTCTAATACTGACAGTGAAAAAGAAATTCACATTATCCAATCCTAACTATTTTATTTCTCTCACATATTCATCAGACCCACAAAAAATAAGGGCCATGAGTAGTATACAAATGGTGAAAATTTTAAACATTTCTGGCAGGTAGATGGAGGTGATATACCTATTTCCAAACATTCACAAGCAACATTCAATTTTCTGGAAGTTGTGTTTTCTCAGTCTTTACTGAATGCAAAGAAGAGAATCCCTCCATGTCTTTTTTAACCCATAACAAAGACTATTTTAGTTTTCTATTTCTTGGATGATTCCTGATCATTTGATTTTACAATAAATTCCAACTGCTGGATTTTTACTTCTTTAATCTTCCTAACCATAATTTAATCCATTTTCTTGTCCAAAGGCTTGATATCTGTCTTTACTGAATTAATCCTCTTGCTCATTTAGAATTTTTTTTTGTTTTTTTTTGCCAGAGGAGACTCGAGTTATATTCTTGTTATCTCTATAATCAGAACAAACTATTGAGATGAAAAATAATCCCTTAAGGATTACCAAACATTATTTCTAATATAAAGCAGGTATCTTTGTTACATATTAAGCAGACTATTATCATGTAAAATACTCTTACTTTCAAGGTTTTTCTTTGGATTTGAAATTTCTATGTATAGCCATGCTGGTAACTTTTTCTCACTTTCCTTTTTTTTATTTTTATTTTTATTTTTTTTTCCACTATGGCTAATAATTTAAAATGCCTCTGATCCCATGCCTTTTTATTTTTCTCATTTTAAGTCAACAAACAAATATCAAATGACACATTCATTAATATGGTGTGTTTTTTATTATGTGAATTATAGAGGCTAGATTTCTAAAAGCAAAATTCCTTAAGAAATTCTATATATGGATGAAATAAAGTGGCTCATATATGCAGAGTAGCCAAAATCCCTTCTACTATAAAAGTGTTGCTTGGTACAGCAATTTTACAGAGTATAATATTGGTCAAACCAAACATGTGGCAAATGCACTTCATGTTGACCTAGAAGAAGGATATGAGCTGAAAGAAATGATACAGAATTTGCAGTAAGTACCAGTTCTAGGACAAAGAAGATACTGGTACAGATTTGATATGATAATATTTACCTGGAAGATGATGTTGTCAAGGACGTCTCGGAAATATTCATGCTTTAGTATGAAAAATAACTCAAGGTACTCAGAATTTCAAATATATTATTGCTACTTACTAGATAATAAAGAAGGCAATATTAATTGGCTAGAAGAAAGGGTATGTTAAACGATAATGAATTGAAAATGTTTAATCCTAAATTCATATAAAATAAAATGAACACATCAAACATTTTATGTGATTAATTAATTAATGGGAGAAACAACAAGATGTTACAACCAATTTCAAAGGGGAATTTAAAATTATTTATAGGTAAAACATGTCTATTCACAGAGTAATAATCAATAGCATTTCACCAGACACAACTTTTCACTTTTCTGGAAGAAAGCCGATGGTTTATATCATTTTTTTAAAAAAATTACAAAGTTGGAAAATAGCTAAAAAAACTATGAAAAGAGGAGAAAAAGCAGAGAAATCTTAGAAAATTGTGCTGGACAGGTGGTTTGGTAATCTTTATGGTCTATTTCAGTCTTTTACAATTTATTCCTGAATTCACAATTATACTCCATTCTCTTTACATATCAAAATTAAAGGAATCATTTAACCTAACTTAACATCTCATAAAATCCTAAGATAACCTAAGATCCCCTTCAAAAACTGCCTTACGGTCAACAAGGGAGGAAAGGCCTTATGACAGGAAAAGGAAACCTCCTAATATTCACACAGGAAAGTGATGAACGGACCCTTTAATCATAAGATACTGAGCTGTAGAAAGGCAATGCATGCATTATGTCAGCGCAGCTTAGGCCCTGCATGACATACAGAATAAAGAGATGAGGCGCCACAATTAATTTTTTCTTGGAGTACTGATACTTTTATCTTACTAAAATTGAATGATTCAAGGTGTAGTCTGATCTGGAGAAAGAAGTCACCCTTCATTTAGTCTGAATCTCAAAACACAGTTGTGTGTATTTCAAGTAATACACTACATTGGCGTCTTTATTTAAAAAACTTTGGTTCTGACCAAAGTACTCCGGAAAATTAAGTAAAATGGGCAAGTCCTATAATCTCCACCCAATCGTTAAACCAAACTTGTGTTGATATCTATTCTCTGTCAGTTGAAGTACCTTTGCACCAAAGGAGACAGGGAGGAAGGAGGAGGAAGAGAGATGGAAGGAAGAAGGAAAGAAGGAGGGAAGGCAGGAATAGCGACAAGGGAGGAAGAACAGCTGGGAGGAAGGACACGGAGACATTTATTTTAAATGCCAAAGAAGCGTTTACAGATGGTGACATCCTTGAATCATTTCCTCTGCATATCATCTCCAAGCAGAGAATATACCTACTTCATTTTAAGCTTTATAATCATGAGAAAGCTAAACATGAATCCTGGACCTTATGAAAACACCTTCTCTGGACTTCTTAATGTTAGATTAAACTCTGTTTCAATTTTTTTTTTCCTAGCTCAAAATTCTTCATTTCTCTAGGACATAGGATCTATTTTAAAACTCTTCTTAAAAAATAGGTATTCACTGGCTTCTTCATATTTTCTCATCAAACTCTTGTAGTTGTTCTTGAGTTTTATTTCTTGGAAGAATTGCTTAAGAAAGTGTGAAATTTGCAGATCCCCAGGCTCCATATCACCGGTAAATATGGATCATTCCAAAGATCTCCATCTGTATCAAGCATCCTGCATGATGGTGATGTTTTGTCATACTTTAAGAACAATATTCTCTTGAGATGGGGGAATATTTGAAAAATAAGCTTGTTCATAATAATAATATGATAAATGAAATGTGTGAATTTCAGACTGCCTGCTGTAATTTGTGTCTGTGTGTGTGTTTTAAATATAAAATACTTAAAGATGTTTCCAAGATAATTTTCAACTGTTTGGTCACTTAATACTCCACCTCTGCCCGGCTGCAATATCTGATTCTACCTATCTTTTTATTGTCCCTTATGACAGCCATTTAATTGAGTATTTTTTTAGTTTCAGAATATTATGGGGGCATAAAAGTTTTGGTTACATAAATTGCTTTTGTACCATTTGAGTCAAGTTATAAGTATGGCCATCCCCCAGACAGTGCGCATTGTACTTGTTAGGTGTGAATTTACCCGTCCCTTCTACCCTACTCCCGCTTGCTTCATTTCTGCTGAATGTTATTTTCATATGTGCACATACGTGTTGATCGATTAGTTTCAATTTGATGATGAGTGCATGTGGTGTTTGTTTTTCCATTCTTGTGATACTTCATTTAAAGAATGGTCTCCAGCTCCATCCAGGTTAATACAACAGGTATTAGTTCACCATTTTTTTTTTTAATGGCTGAGTAGAACTCCATGGTATACATATACCACATTTTATTAATCCACTCATGTATTGATGGGCACTTGGGTTGTTTCCACATCTTTGCAGTTGTGAATTGTGTTATTATAAACATTCAAGTACAGGTGGTTTTTTTTAATAGAATTTTTTTTCCTTTGGGTAAATACCCAGTAGTGGGATTGCTGAATGAAATGGTAGTTTTACTTTTAGTTCTTTGAGGTATCTTCATACTACTTTCCCTCCCAAAATAATGCTTTTATTTGTTATAGCTTAGGGTTTGTAGAACATAAGTGAAATTCAAATAATTTTATTTTACCTTTATAGACTGGCAGAAAAAAATAAATCAAATTAAAATAATTGCAAAATATGATTTTAAAAAATAGTTCTGAAATTCAATAATCTATTATTTTTTTTAACTAGATAATATAATGTTTACTTTTCATGTTATAACAGAGGCTATTTTAATCTGTCATTTACAGTATTCTTGAAGCCCTTTTATCACAGAAAAAAAAATATAGCTGAGCAGCTAGAAAATGGCAAAGTCACTCAGTGATATTATATTTATAGGGAAAGCAACGGAACTATTACAGAGCAATTCCACAGTGATTTTTAGTCATACTGATGAGCTATTATCTGTCTACAAAGTAGTAGAGGTTATAGTTTATTGGTTTGAAGCAAAGTTAAATTTAGAGGAGTTCTACAAGAGGTTATTTCAACTCATTTGCATTCTAGAATTCTAATCAGAGCTACCCAATCTTTATCCTACAGGAAAGCTACTTAAATCAATTCTCACATCTCTAAAGTGAAGCTAATTTCTTCAACTTTCCTACCAAAATTTCCTATAGAACAAGGAGTTAGGCAAAAACACATTGTAGGTAAAAACCTGGAAAAGTCATTCATCCTAGAAATTTATCTTGCCAGAGAGTTAGGGTTAGCTTTTACAATTCTACAGCAGATGGTCTAATTCAAATATATATATATATATATATATATATATATATATATATATATATTATTTACCTGCATTGACTATTTCTATAAAAACCTATTAGATTATAAAGGTTTCCATGATAACTTTTATTACTATAGGTAATGAAATTCATTATTCATACTGAATAAATTTTTGATTTATTGAGAAAAATGTCAATGGGACTGTGATGTTTCAGCATAGCCCTTAAAAAAAATACCTAAACCATATAGTTTCGGGCATTGATTATATGAGAAGAGAGAAATTATTCTAGTTTGTTAAACATCTTTCAAAAGATTTATACTCAGAACACTACTTATTACCAGAAATATATGTGTATGTATATTTTAAGAGTACGGTGGTTTGATGATCACAGAAGATCACCATTCAGCTGCTTCCTGATTGCCTCAATACAAAGAATAATAAATAAATCAATAAATGACAATGTTCTCTCAGCTTGAATCTCCAGATAAAATCAGATAATGCTACAAATTTAAAATCAATTATTTCATAGGTAAATGAATGAATTTGAAGGTTTTGGGATTGAATACCTAAAGTCACTAATCATGTATACAAATATGAGGAAACAAAATGTGACATACATAAATTTATAAAAATTATATGAAACAAATCAGCTACAAAAAAATACTCTAGAACTGGAAGTGTTAAGATGGCAATTATTCCTTTCAACTTGGAATTGGGAATGAGGAAAGAGGAAGCCGGAAAAAAGCCAGAGTCAAAATCTTGGTGAGATATAAAGAATAGTTGAAACAGCATTTTTTTTCACAAGTGTCCTTAAGGCCTTTCAAATGTCATTCCTCTTCTAGAAATCTCATGACTTTTAAAAAGCCAAAGAAAAACTTTATGATAAATCTAAAATTAAGGAGAAGATTGTATTTCCCTTTTCTAACACTCACCTCATTTTTTCCTAGACATTCTAAGGTGATTCTAAATGGCAATCTGCACTGTCATTTTAAAAGTATTTCTCAGATATTTGCTGGGCATTTTATGGAGGGAGACACCGGGGTAAAGACATTAAGCCGCATACCCACGGTTAGATAAGAAAGCAGAAGTTAAGTCAACTTTAGAAACCAGATATCCAGACTCAAAGGCCTTAATTCTTAAGCCACACTCCCATTTAATATAGCTACTGTGGCTTTTACCATGACAAAAAGCGTAACTGGATCCATGAATGCAGAGCTTTGGAGGGTACTATCAGAATTACACATTATCTTTCATCTTGAAATCTCACAAAGCTTTATTAAACTGTTCAAAAAGGAAGTGTTATTGTTCCCATGTCCCCCTCTCTCCCCAAAAGATAGCTCAAGTGGATTTATCAGGTGGCTAAATGGGAGTACTAAAGAGGTTAAATTTAATTCAGGGCAAGATATTTCCCTTATGAACACAGAAGCTTTTGTAGTGTTGGTGCTAAAATGCTTCCCTTGTCAGAGGCCTTATGTCCTATGAGGTCCTCCAGACAAATTTAGAAGAAAGGAACTTGACCACAGAAAATGTGTTTGATACATTTGAGAACCAAAAAGTAAATCTTTACTCCATGGCATGCTGTGCTGTGTGAAGGTAAAAACATACTGGATTGATCGACAACTAAATTATTTGAATCAAAGGCTGTATCTGTGTAAACAAAGTAAAGGGAATAGTTGCTTTTAAAATTATCTGGGTGATTGAGGCTGAAAAATATTACTTCATGAGTCTTTAAGGCAATTTGAAATTCAATCTTTTTTCATTAGAAAAGTTCAATATGTGAATATTATTTATTATATTTAAGGCAGAAGGTAAGATGTTGCTATTGTTTCTACTGGATTGTTTATTTAGAGAATTTTAAAGGAAAAGTGTCTGTGTAATGGCTTGGATTATTCACATTTATTTTGTGTGTTTGCCATGAAGAAAAACTAAGAACTCTGCCCTAATCTTTTTTAATGCGTACAGACACGTATCTACATTTGTAAATGGGTTATGATATGGGAGGGGATTATTAAATCAACTCTAAATAATACTCATTGTAGGGTGCCACTCTTCTGTTAATTAACTAAAATCTTACATCGGTAATTCTCCACATTGATACAATCTATTTTTTTCAGGAACATTTTTACTCAGCATTTAGAAAAACCAACATGAGAAGAGACAAAAGTCCTTATCTGAAACCTGAACTTATCAGAACTCACTTGTCCAGAAATTAGCTTGGGAATGTCCAGGCCCTGGAATGTCTCACTTTTTCTTTTTTTCTTTTTTTTTGCTCCCTTCTCCCACCTTTAAATACTGAGAGGATAAAGGCATTTCCAAATGTTTATGCTTTGAATTTTTAAATAGACCCAATGTAGAGTCAGTTGAGGATACAATAATTAGCTTGCTTACTTAATAATTTTCATAATATTCTGAAATAAAAAAAATATTTTCACCTAGAGATATTTTTATAGAAAATGAGAATTATGCCTTCCCCTTACAAAACATTCATTTATACCAAACATATTGGTCTTTGTTTTGTTTTTTTTTTTTTTTCCTAAGTTACATATGAGGTACCAAAAGAAGGGAGGTTAACAGGCCTGATTCTCCCTCCAGGTGATTCATGATGTGGGTGCACAAAAAACGGAAGTGGGTATAAAAAAAAAAAAAAAAAAGAAAAAAAGAAGCCTTCTTGTACCTCATTCTAAATCTGGCCAATGTCTGTAACCAGGGCATGAAATCTTTGGTCAGCCACAGCCCTACTTATTCCCAATTTCCTTACACCTGAGTCTTCTCATTGAGCCATGTTACCTGGTGGGCCCCAGACCTTAGCAGGCCCAGTCACTGTCTCTATGTCTGGTTGCAGCCCTGCACCCCTGCGTGGCTCCCATACCCCAAACTGCCAGGGGCTCCTGTCAGCACCCCTGAATGTTTTGATATCCTTCTACTACTTACAATCATCTCTACAAATTGCTCTGAGAAATCATCAGTAACGTTCTGATGAAATTTGTTAGTTCCCACAAAGTAGCTGAGAAGCTATACATCACCCTTGCCTTACTTTTTCTTGCCTGCCTCCCCCACTTCCCCTCTAACCTGGAGCCTGAGCTCTTTCCTATTGGGCCCATTTTGTATAAAGCAGCCTTTTATGTGAGAAGCTGAGAACCCCAACAGACGGAACCTAAAACCACACTCCTGCCAGACCTGGGACCTGGGAGGTCAGTCTTGGTGCTTGTCCCTGAAGTCACTGTGACCATCAAGCCTGTGACTCCCTAGCTTTGGTGCAGTCCATCAGATGCAATTTCTACCTTCCCCCTGAATTATATTTCCTCAAGCGTAGATTAATTGGTGATTTATTTCTGGGTTAAATACCTAAAATATATTGGTTATGTAAATAACTCTACTCAAATGCCAATCACATCAAAATGAACGAAATATAAATATCATAAACTAAAAAGATTTTTAAAACTTAGTCATGAAGCATTTGAAAACCTAAAAAGATTGAGTTGAGAAAGTTTAATTAATAAATATTTTAGTAATAAATATGACAGAAAAGCATAATTTTTGATATAGGTACCTGTCATTTACCAGAGCAATTATAATTCCTAAAAATTGGTACATAAATTTTAAAATAATAGAGGACTATGACAATCATTTCCAGAATTAATAATTCTGTATCTTGGGCATCAATTCTCTTGCCTGTAAAATTTCATTAAAAATCCATTTAACTGCTTACATTTCACCCTTTGTCCCAAACCGGAATGGAATCTAACATTCAAAATAATTTTCAAAAGATCTCTACTCTGCAGTGTTACTTAACAGTCTATAATGATAGTTAATACTGTGAAATATGTTTGATTTCCTGGTCATTTCTGACCATCCGGTTGCATAACAGACTTTAAGTCACAAGCAGCCCATGAGAAACTCAACTTTAATTTGAACTCAGACAGAACAACCTCAAAAAATACAATAGCACTTCAACATAGAAGGACTGCCATTTTTCACACAAATGTATCTTGTACAGATACATTTTTTCAATTTTCTTCAGGCTCACTAGGAAGATCACAGTATGTTTCTTTCATTAGAAAAATTTCCAGGGCTTCACCGTTGTGTAGTTTAGTGCTCTGCATAGAAGCTTTAGCTTAGTGCCTGTTCAATAGTCAGTCGGTGTCGAGAGTGCCCCATCCTGTGTTATTTTTCCAACTAAACAAATCAAATGCATGCTCACCGATTGTACCATGTGTCCAAACATGCATAAGAACGGCTTTTCTTAGCGACAGATATTAAAATCCCAGAGAGAAGGGGCACTTTTTCTGCTCAAGAAGGGACTGATTACACATTTTGTGGAGGTGGGGAGGAGGATAAAGGAATATAGGAAAAGTGATTATCTAGTTGCCTATATCCAGAGACTAGACCTTTCTCTGCTCTTTCCATAGAAGGAGAGCATGGAAGACATTTTAAACCAATCAATTTCCCTTGCTTTCCTTCTGGGCCACTCAACTCCAACTGTATTACCATTAAAAAACATTGCACAACCTCTGATTTATCCTATTCCCTTTCTGCTAAACTCCGAGAATGTGTGGTCTATGATAGCAAGACTTTGCTTTGCTCTTTCATTACCCCAAGCACCAACAATACCTGGCAAACTGTAAATGCTGAAATTGTTACCTGAAAAAAATGGGTGATCCTCAATTTTCAGTTAAACTTGTCCACTGTTGTCTACTCATTTGTGTTGCTTCTTGTTTCACAGATTGATTATTTAATCAATTTATTTATTTATTAATTCATCCATTTACTCAACAACTATTTATTGAGTACTAACATTTACTTAGGTTTTGTGTCATGTTTTCAGAATTCAGTGGTACACAGGACCATGCCAATTTCCCTTTTTCAAATCACTGCTGCGAACTTCTCTTCACCTTGTAGAACACAGCCCCCCTGTCTTTCCATTCTGTGCTGCTTCCCAAAACAAGTAACACATCTCTGTTTTTGTTGTTTTAGATTCTTTGTTTTTTCAAGTGCCTTTGGCCAAGCACAACTGAAAAATGGGAAAGACCAAAAGAGCAACAACAGACATTGCAGAAGTGATCTTTAATTCCTATCGCTTTTATTAAAACTCATTAGGACTTTGTGTTCATTTTCTAGGGCCGACATAACACATTATCACTAACTGTGTGGCTTAAACTACAGCAATTATTATCTCACAGTTCTGGAGGATAGAAGTCTGAAATGAAATGTCAGCACACCGGTTCCTACAGGAGGGAGAATTTGGTCCAAGCTCCTCTGACTGTTTCCGGTAGTAGCCAGCAATCCTTCATTTCCCTTGGCTTGCAGATGCACACTCCAGTCTCTGCTTCTGTCTTCACATGGCTGTCTTCCCTTTTTGCCAGTCTCTGTGTCTCCTCCCCTCTTCTTAGAAAGACATCAGCAATATTGGATGCAGGGCCCACTCTACTCCAATATGACCTCATCTTAACTAACTACATCTACAGCAACCCTATTTCCAAATAAAGTCACATTCTGGGGTTCTGGAAATGACCTGACTTTTTGTGGGGACAGTGTTCAAACAGTGCAGCCTACTTTCCTGAATTTTAAGTAACTCATAGGAAGAGTTCACCTAGTCTTCCTACTTTTTAAAGGTCTTATTTAGCAGAAGTCTTTATGAATTTTTTCTTCCATAAGCACCCCTGAAAAAAAGTAGATCTGGATAATAGGTTGTCTTTCAGTTACACAAATATTATTTCATAACAGATCTTATTTATCATTTTGGTGAATGAGAATTTTCAGCAAGCAACATCTTACAAATTGAAATAGTAAAATCAAAATTTCCTGTCATTAACATTTTATATCTTTTTCATCTAAATAAAAATCAATGATTTTAGCCTTTTGGGGGCTGTTCATTCTTTTAGTCAGTGTTTGAATAACAGTAGATTGTGGTAGTGAGCTGAGTTATGTAAACTAGCAGAAGCAATACTGCTTGTTTTTTCTGGCTTGAATATTACACAGGGTTTTACCTGTGTTCTCAGTTGCCAAGTGTCATTAGGAAAGGGAAGGAATGTCAATGACAGGTGTTTGCCACTTGGTTTTGGCTTGTTAGCATCTGTGTTATGTAGAGTTCTCCAGGGAGACAAAATCAATAAGACGGTTAGATAGAAAAAAAGGGGGGATTATTAAGGGGATTCGCTCATGTAATTATGGAGCCTGAGAAATCCCATGACACACTCTATGAAAGCTGGAGGCCCTGGGATGCAGGTAGCGTGACTCAGTCCAAGTCCTAAAGCCTCAGAACCAGGGAAATTGATGGGGTAACTTTCAGTCCAAAGTCAACGGACTGAGAACCTAATGAAAGGGCCACTGGTGTAAGTCCCGGAGTCCAAAGACTGGAGTTTTGGTGTCCAAGGGCAGGGAAAGTAGAGTGTGCCCCAGCTCCAAGTAAGAGAAAAGAATCCTTTTTTTTATATTTTTTTTCTATGCAGGCTCTCCACAGATTGGATGGCAACAACATACATTAAAGGTAGATCAGTCCACTGACACAGATGCCCATTCCCTCTGGAAACACTCTCACAGATATATTTGAAAATAATGTTTTTCCAGTTCTCTAGGTCTCCCTTAATCCAGTCAAATAGACATCTAAAATTAACAATCACAGTATCTAAACCAGCTTCCTTTCTGAGGGAGGTCTCTGCATGTTAACATTATAATGTGAATATCCCATTATACCCTTCTAGGAGAACGTCCCTCCTTAGTTTTGAACTCTTTTGGAACATTTCATCGCAAGGAGTAATGGTGCATGTTAATACAACCATTGTGTTTTTTCAAGTTCCTTATTAATAGTAAAAATCATGGACATAAATTATTCAAAATTCATAAAGTATCAGGTCCCGTGAAAATAGTTAAAATGAAGTATTTCATTTAATCCCCCCACTAAGCCTATGGAGAAGATCATGCCATTATCATCCTGATTTTGAGATGAAGACTTTGGGACTTAACTTGATTCTGCTACTTGTGTACAGTTCCACAGGTAAGTGGAGGAGCTAGGATTTGAATCCAAGTCCCTCCAGAGAGACTCTAGTCTAAGCCAAAACACAGACTGTCTATTCCCCTGTTTCAAGTGGCTATTTTGTTTGACAACAATAATAAGGACAATGAAAAGTAACATCTATGGAATATTTGCTATATATCAGGCACTTGTCTAAACACCTTTAGAACGTAGAATTCTTATTTTTCACATTTTATAGATAAGAAAATGAGGATTTAAAATATTTAAACAGTTTGACTAAGATATTTCAGCAAATTGGTGTCTTAAGCCAAGATTCAAGCCCCACTAAGCCTGATGCCAAAGATCTGTTCTCTTCAATTTTGCTCTGTAATGTGTCCATAAGGTGCTTTTTCTAAAACAAGCAAATAAACGAACAAAATAAAAACCAACCAACCAAACAAACAAAAAACCCAAAACATTCTGGTGAATGCAGACTGGAAACAGACAGTAAGAAGTGCAGGTTTTAAGTGAAAACTATATGTAATTAACTAATATATTTGCACCTGTTGCAAATGCTCACTAAAAGTCTGTCACAAATTAACAACCTAATGCCACATCTCAAGAAACTAGAAAAGGAAGAGCAAACCAAACTCAAAGCCAGAAGAAAATAAATAAATAAATAACAAAGCTCAGAACAGGACTAAAAGAAATGGGAAAAAAAATGCAAAGGATCAATGAAAGAAGTGGCTATTTAAAATATTTTCTACTCATGGGAACTCTGCCTCCTTTGTTCGGATCCTTAAATCTGAGAAGTTGTTCTTTCCTCCTAGATCAAAGAGAAAACAGAAGGTGTGAAAAACAGACTTCCTTGCTATCCCAACCTTAGGACTGAGCATTGGGACCCATCTGCTTTTATCTCTCCCTGAGGAAAACGATCCTCTATCAAACCTATGAATCCGTCCTTTTCTATGGTAATGGCAACGAACTGCTGGTTCAAATGTTCTCTCTCCATTGGATCCTTCTCCTCAATATTTAAATGTGCTCAAGGCTCTAAAATCTTAATAATAAGAGTCTTTCACCCGTCAGCTAACAATCTCTCTCTCCTCTCTCTCCTTTCTATAAAAGACAAACCTCTAAAATTTCATTTTTGCTACCTCTATTTCATCATTTCTCAATCAACATAATCCCATTTGTCTCATGTTTTAATTATTCAACTAAATCCTTTTGCTTTAGTCCATAATAACTTCTGAATCCAATGCATGATTTTAAATTTTCATTTCCTTAACTTCCAAAAAGCATTAGACAGAGATGCCTGCTTCCCACTCTGAGCTCGTGCTGCAGTTCACACTCCATGTCTGTCCTTCATCACTCTCTTTCTCAGTCTCTTCTGCCAGCTCCCAGGCTTTGAGCTTGGTATGATTTTCTCAAAGTCAAATATAAAATTGTGAACTTGGAGATAGGAATTTTTTTACCAGTTTTATTGAAGGATTATTGACATAATAAACTGTACATATCTAAAATGTATAATTTGATAAGTTTTGACACATAAACATATCCAAAAACGTTATGATGATAAGACCAGTGAATCTATCATTCCCAGAAGTTTCTGCTCCTTTTAATCTCTCCCACTTTTTCTTCTCTACCTCTCCTCCTCCTTATTCCTACTTTCAATTCTCAGATAAGTGACTTCTGTCATTTCATATTAGTTTGCATTTACCAGAGTACTATATAAACAGAATGGTGCAGTGTATGTTCTATTTTGAGCTCTTTCATTCAGTGTAATTATTTTTATACTCCTCTATTTTAAGTAGCATTCCATTGCATAACAATATTTTTATCCACCCACCTTTTGGTGGGCATTAGGGTTTTGTTGTTTCTATTGTTCCTGTTTTCAGCTACTATAGGTAAAGCTGTGATAATTTGTGTACTAGTTTTTTAATGTACAAATGCTTTTACTTCCCATGGGTAAATACCTAGATTATATGGCTACATCAAATAGTAGGCATATGATTACATTTTAAATAATCTACCACACTGTTTTTCAAAGTGATTGAACAATTTTGCATTCCTATCAATAGGATATGAGTGTTCCAATTCCTCCATATTTTCACCAATCCTTGGTAAGGCCAGTCTTTTTAATTTTAGCCACTTTAAGAGATGTGTAGTGCTATCTTAATGTCCTTTAGTTTGAGCATCTTTTATATGCATATATACTCTATCCACATGGTTTCTTTGGTGAGATGTCTGTTTAGGTTTTGCCCATTTTTATAGGGTTGGTGGTTTATTATTGAGTATTGAGATTTCTTTATACGTTCTGGATAAAAATCCTACATTAGCTAAATTATTGTAAATATTTCCTTGTAGGCTATGGATTGTATTTTAATTCTCTTAACAATGACTTCTGAAGAACAAAGGTTATTTTTGGTTTATTTTTTGTTATTGTTGTTATTGTTTAATTTTGATGAAGTCCACTGTATCTATTTTTGCATTGATCATGTTTTTTGTGTTGTGTCTGATAAGTCTTTTCTTAACCCTAATTCACAAAGATAGTCTTTTATGTTTTCTTCTAAGAGTTTTATAGTTTAAGATTTTCAAATTTAAATATGGATCAAAGATCGTTTTGCAATAAAAACCCAATTGTTTCAACACTATTTTCTAACAAGATGATACTTTTCCACCAAATTCCCATTATTCTTCTCAAAAATCAGCTGTCTATTATATGTATAGGTCTATTTTTTGACTTTCTATTTTATTTCATTGATCTATCTGTCTTAATGTTAATATCAGTCTTAAAACTTTACTTATTCCCAGTTTTGTTCTTCTTTTAAAAAAGTGTTATATCTATAATAAGACTTTTGTATTTCCATAAGTATTTTAGATTCACCTTGTCAATTTCTATAAAGTAGCTTGCTAGGATTACATGGAATCTATATATCAATTTGGTGAAAATTGACATTTTAAGAACATTGAGTCTTCTGACCCATGAAAAATGTATCTTTCTATATTTATTTACATAATCTGTAATTTTTCTCAGTGTTTCATAATTTTAAATTTAGTACCTTTCACATATTTTTCCAGATTTATCCTTAAGTATTTAATATTCTTGTATTATAAATATCATTTAAAAATTTTATTTCAGATTGTTCATTATTCTTGTTTAAAAATACAATTTTAATTTTAAGCTTGAATCTTAAAACCTTGCTAAAATCACATATTGGTTCTAGTAGCTTTTTGTAGATTCCATAGTTTTTTATGTAGCTCATTATGTTGTCTGCAGCTTAAAACAGTTTACTTCTTCCTCCCCAATCTAGATGCCTTTTGTTTATTTTTCTTGCCTTACTGCTATGGCTGGAATCTTCAATATTGTGTTAAATAGAAGTAGTAAGAGCAGACATCCTTATTTTCTTCCTGACCTTAGGTAAAGGTCAGAGAAATTTTGAGGCTCAATTTCTTTGTTTATTTTCCTGTCTTGTACAGATTACTGTCCTTGATTGCATGTTGTCTTACAAACCATTGCTTCAAATGTTCTGTCTGGTTTTTTATTGTTGCTTTGTTTTTTGTATGTCAGGGTTAATCCAGTCCCTGTTTCCTGATGTCGGCCAGAAATGTTAGTTCACGCTGAACTTTAAAACGTTTAATGTTGATATTAGGATTTCTTCTATTCTGACTAAAAACTATCTTGCTGGGGAATGTTATCTACTTGCATAATTTTCACTGTAGTTCATATAAAAATGACTCCCACACTTATATCTCTAACTCAAATCTCTCATTGGAATGCCAAAGGCATTTCTTAATCACCTAGTCTACAGCTCCACATAAAAATTTCAGAGACAGGTCAAACTTGACATGTTGAAAAATGAACCCATGCTCAACCCACCACTTACTTGATCTATTGGATTTTCTGTCTCAACAAATGGCATCACCATCTATTATTCATGTCAGAATCCTGGAAGTCAACCATGACTCAGTCCCTTCCCTAAACTCTCACTCAATCACCAGGTACTATTGAGACTACCAACATAAATAGATTTAAAAATCTTCTCTTGGCTCTTTTCAACTACCCAACACCTAATTTCCTTTCATTAACTGCTCTTTTGCATTAAATTATGTCCCTAAAAAAGATATGCTGTAGTCCTAGTCCTGGTACCTGTGAATGTGACCTTATTTGGAAATAGGATCTCGGCAGATATAATTAGTTAAGATGAGTTCATTAGGGTGGCCCCTAATCCAATGTGACTGGGGTCCTTATTGGAAGAGGAGAAGAGACACAGAAGCAGACATACAGGAAGATAAGGGGAAGACACATGGGAAGAATACTGTGTGATGATGGAGTGATGTGTCTAACAAGCCAAGGACTTCAAAGATTGTCAGCCACACAAGAAGCTAAGAGAAAGACATTGAACAGATTATCCCCCAAAGCCTTTAGAGAGAATATGGCTCTGATTACACCTTGATCTCAAACCGTGAGAGAATGCATTTTGTGATGGAATTCCCAGGAAACTAATACAGTTCCACTCCCATCATCTTAGTTCAACAAAGGCTACTAAAACAATCTACTTATGTGTCACCCGCTGTCATTCTTAGACCCTTTATATGCCACTCCACATGAAGTCAGGGTGCTCTTCTTAAAAGGCAAATTTGATCATGTCATTGACCTTCTTCAAACTTTTAGTGGCTCGTTATTCTAAAGATGCTGTCCAGGATTTTTAATATTGTCTAAATGTACCCCGATAATCATGTCCCCAGCCTCATTTGTCATGTGCACTCTGCTCTAGTTTGAGGTATTTTTTTTCACTTCAAAATAATCACGTTCTCCCTTGCTCCTGAGTTTTCATACAGGCTAGTCCCTCATCTTGGAACAGTCTTTACCCTAAGCCTCTCCTGCTTCATTTATTTAACATCTATCTGTGTGTTCTTCAGGGACATATTGAGATGCCACTTCCTCAGAGAAACCTCTCCAGGGTAACTGATTACAAAGTTGCTTATATATCTCTCTGCACCTTTCTCTCCCAGCTGCCATGTATAGTGCATATGTGCATAATACAAATGCTTAATTTGTATAATGAACAAGATACAAAGTATCCTTTGGATGCAGCATTCACCTGTCCTCTCAGCTTCAAGGATCTTAGTATCAACTATTTTCACATACCTTTTATCTCTTTACTCCCCTCCCCCTCCACTGCAAGTCTACATTTCTAATCTATTCCAAGGATAAATTGAACCATCCAAGCCCTAAAACCTGGAAGACGTCAGAACACTGGGAGGGAGTGCCCAGGGAATTACGGTAAGAGAAGCGCAGAGGACAAGAAGAGAGAAGAGAAATTATGAAAGCCAGTAGAGGGTAGGGAATGAAACAATTTTGCCAGCTGATTTTGAAAATATTCTGAGTCTCACATTTATTCAATTATTCATAAATTATTTTACACATTAAACAAACCAGTAAATGAACTGGCGTCCACTCCTTCTGTGTACATTGCTCATTGTCCTCCCTCCACTTCCCCGCAGCTTTTGTTTTTGTTTTTGTTTTTGTTCTGTACTAAGGCCATCTCTTTTTTTCAACATGATCTAATTTATATAATAATATTCCGATGATGGGGCCAGGAAATAATGTAATTTTTCCTGTATGTTTATAGGAAGAGCTTCTGAGTTCTGTACTCTGTAAGAGACAGTACTGGCAATCACTTTTAATATTCAGTGTTTTTGGAATTTACACTTTAGAAATCATTTCCTCTCCCTGACACCTCTCCCCTTTGTTCATACAAAATATCCCTAAATGTGTTAAGGTAAAAATTATGAAACTATTATAGGAGATAAAAAAACAGTTTGCAAGAAAATAATCAAATACTAGAGGGAATAAATTATATAATCATCAGTAAACTTGACATGAAAACTTAGAAAATTATTTAACCAATTTTGAAAATATAGCTATACAGGATTTTTAAATAAAAGTCTTATATTAAATAGTGAATTTCATATACTTTACTTTGTCTGGTCTAAAAATGAAATATTTATAGGAAATTGATCTTCAAAGTCCTATTAAAGACAGTTTTTATAATTGCCTGCTATTTATTTCAACATTTTGGATAGGGTAAATAGAGTGACCAGTGTCAACAGGCAACATTTAAAAAGCCATTTCTTTGAGATTTAGAATACTTTTGCCACCCCCGGGGACATGCCTTGAATCTGGCAAGAGCATTAGCTGATCATGCTACTTCAGTCTGACAGCTTCAGATTTTTAACAGGGGAAAAAGGCAGAACTAATGGATGTGAATAAGCTTAAAAGCAAGGAAACTTATCAATCACTGTAAACAGCTGTATTTTTGGGAAGCTAATAGAGGTACTTCTAAAAACATAAAGAGTCAATAGATATTTTCCTGGCAACTAATAATTTCAATCTGGTCTTCCTCAATTGTCTCTCCCCCAACCCCCAACCTGCCTACCTTCTCTCTCTCTCTCTCTCTCTCTCTCTCTCTCTGTTTTAGTATAATATTCTTGTCAGCATTGATTAACAAGAAAACATTCTCCTTCCACGCACCATTCCACTTTCCAGAAAGGAATAACACAGTATCTAATTTTATGAAAAAATAACTCAAAAGATGAATGAAGCGAATCAGATTATTAACATGATTATAATCTTTTTTCATTCCTTTCTGATTTTATAATAGAGAACATATACCCACAATGCTATTTATAATTGGTACATTATTGGGTAATGACTATAACTATTTATCTTTTTATTCAACCTCAGACACATAACGTTTTACACGTATATTTCAAAGAGCTTGAAAACACGATTATCTGTTTTGCTTTACAATTATTTCAAAATATTCTACTATTGTATTCCTCCACAGAGGCCTCTAACCCATTATTTTCCAGAACGAATTCACTTTTGAAGAGATTACTAGTGTGACAATGATTCAAGAAGCACAATAAAACCCTGCTTACTCCACTAGAAAAGTGGAAAATATATTTAGTTTTATTCTCTGGCCTTCTGAAGGGTTAGGTTAGGATCAGGCAAAATCATTAAATCTTAGAATACAATGAAGATAATGCCTGCAATATGGGGCCTCCAAGGATACAAGTCTATTTCAAATTCTATGATGCTAATCTCTCAAACTGAGATGATATTTTTCCATCAACATGGCTTCACTCTTTTGGATAGAACCTAAAAGGCATCAAGATTAATTTCTTCCTAGACATGATGCACTACACCATTCACTAAGCATAACGGAACACAAGACACGGTCATGCTCCAATGAGTTAACTGTTCACCAGGAGAGACAGACAGTGTGAACACACACATTGTATTACAATGTGATAGAGCCCAGGTATTGTGGGCAGCACTTATGCAATGGTGTGATTAACTCTATCCTTGGAAGGCTAGGAAGTTTTGGGTTGAAATTAATGACAGAGCTGAGTTTTTAAAAACTGATGTTTTCCAGATAGAGAGAGTACCGCTTGCATATGAAAGGGATGCCAAGTTTAATGTCAGGTTCAATAGTATGAGCTCTGAAGCCAGCTGCTTGGATTTGAACCCCTGTTCCAGCATTCTCTAGCTGTGCAACCCTGGGAGGGGTACTTAACCTTAATGTGTCAATTTCCTCATTGGAAAAATGAGATTTAATAATTGAATATACTTTTTTCAAAAGACCCCATGTTTATACCAAGTTTGAATCAGGTCTACAGGGCCTTTTTTGTTGGATAATATTCAATTGTTTTGGAGAGAGAATTTTTCATATCTGTAATTTTTTAAATGCTTTTCGTTCCTCATAAACAAGTCAGATAGGTTTTCTTAGTAAGTAAAGTCATACAAATATTTTTTTTTCTTTTTTTAGCTTTCAAGTAAGCTAGACTTGCCTCTACTGTAAGCCTCACAGACATTATGGGTAAGCATCCTCAATTTTCAAGCAATACTCGTGATTTTTATAATCTTTGTCTCTATGTAACAAATATTGCCCAAATTTACTGAGAAGAGGTTTAGCAAGAATCTCTTGATTGTGTTCACCCATGTTTGGCTTGGGAAATCGGAATTCCACTTCATAAGTTTATGTGATTAGTCCTTTGCCTGGTATATGGTAAATGTCCAATATGTGAGTGGTTATTATTATTGAAAAGTAAATTTCATGAACGAAGAGGGATTGTCCATGATTTATCAAGAATAGAAGTACACTGATATGTTAACAATGTATACATACACACTAGGAGATATCTGCAGAACATCAGCCCAATTAACTGCTAAAATCTATATGTCATACTGAGCCGCTGACTTATTTTCTCTCAGAATCAGACTTTAGAATAGATTTATAATATATTTATGCTATCCCACAGTCTTTCTGGGAAACTACATCCAAATATATAGATATGGTAGACAGACCCTAAATTGATCCACATAATTTCTGTCTCTTGGTAATCATACCTTTGTGTAATCCCTTTTCCTTGAATGTGGACAGGAGCTGGGACTTACTTCTAACCTATAGAATACAGGAAAGGTGACGAAACTCCAGGAATTAGGTTACATTATACAAGACGTGACCAACTGAAGACGCATCTCCCTACAGGCTTGATGAAGTAAGCAGCCATGTTGGAACAGTTGTCATGGCAAAGACCTATGAGTGACCTCTAGGGATCACAGGCAATCTCTGGAGCTAATGTAGACCTTCCACCACAACCAGCAAAAGGCCAGTCATACAGCCACAGGGAGATAAATTCTGTCAAAACTGAATGAATTCGGAAGCAAATTCTTCCCAGCTAAACCTCCAGATGACAATGTAATTTGGCCAACATCTTGCCTGGACCCCGAGAGACTCTGTGCCTGGGACGCAGCTAAGACACACCCAGTCTCCTTATCCATGTGATAATAAATGTATGTTTGTTTTCAGTCCTTAAGTTTTACAGTAATTTGTTACAAAGTGATAGAAACAAATACAATAGGTTATCAAATTTCTCCCCTTCTGCTTGACAACATCTTCACTAAATATTATTGAAAGTTATCCGTGGTGATTTGTGAGCTATTAATATTTTCATCAGGAAAACAAACATATTGTAAAATATTTTTTACAAGCTTGGGCCATCAGTTCTTTTGGAGTTTTTGTTTGATTGATTTTTGTGTTTTTGTTTGTATGCTTGTTTTTGTTTGTTAAGCAAATATTCAATAAAAATAGGTATATTCTCAGGAACTCCTTAGATTGATGTATAATTCCACATAAGATTTGAGTTAACAAATTCACTTCTAACAAACACAAGAGTACTGTGACGTTTTTTGAATAGTGACTGAATTTATGTGGAGAAATATTAAAATATATTACTTTATCTAAAATAGTAATGAACATTTCCCCTCACCTTTATTATGAATTTATAATCTGGCACATATAACACTACATTTTCAATCAATACTACTGATTGATCCTTCTCTACCTTTATAATTTCTAGCTATGTTTTAGGGAGAATGTTGATGATTAATATATTACTTAGGACTTTTTATAACTGACTCTGAAAATATTTGTTTCCTATATCCTTTCTAAGAATATTAATACAAAGAAAAATTGCTTCTGAATTATGATTCACTTTCCTTGAAAATATAGTAACTCAGCATCCGGTGAGTGAGGTAAACAAACAAAGTGAAAAGGACTCATTAATTCATTTTTAAATACCTGTTTAGAAGCAACACTGATCTTCTATTAAATGTATAAAAGGGTTGTATTTCTGTTGTGTCATTTTGTTTGTTTGTTTTTAGGTGATAGGATTGTAGTTGCAACTATCTGGTAAGTGATTAAATGTTATCGCTATCCACTTGCCCGGCCTGTGCTACTGAAAGGATTTTTTTAATGTGCTTCAAATTTTAACAACTGACTTTTTTTGGTAATTGATTAATTTGTCTGTGTCTGTCAAACAATTCAGATAATTTGCATATCTTATCTCAGCCAAGCTGCATTATTTTGGACTGATTTTTGGTTAATTCTTCTAGGAAAAAAAATAAAAAGAAAAGAATGACAACGTGTCTTGAAGATATAAAATGATGCCTTCTGACCTAATGAGATCATACCACTGTAGACAGTGTACTCACTGAGAATGCAGTGTTACAAATGGGGCCATTTATTTTTATGTGGGTGTATCTGAGACTCAAGTTAAATAAGTTACTTGAATTTCATTTAACCTGATAGGAATAAATTCACATGCTGATAGCCTCAAAATCAGCAAGTTAGAGTCCATGGTCAAATGTTGAGTCTTTAGAAATGACTTCCTGTGATCAAATTCCACTTCTATCTATTACTTTCCCATTGTGTAATCTTGGCCAAGTTTCATAATCTCTCTAAGCGTTATAGAGACTAATGTGAAGTTTAAATGAAATAAAGCATTCACAGTGCTTGACACAAAGCCCTCTACATATAAACCCTCAGAACATATTCGTTATCATTAGTTTGCTGAAATCCTTCCCCATTTAAATTAAAGCAGATTCATTAGAATGTCTTTCCTCTTCGTACTTGTTATTCATGTAATTAACAGGGAATACATATTTTACAAGATTGGGGCACCAGGTTTTTTTTTTTTTTAGTTTTTTATTTGTTTGGGTTTTTTGTCTGTTTGTTTTTTGTTTATTAAGAAAATATTCAATAAGAATAGATATATTTTCATAAACTCTTTAGGTTGATGTATGATTCAATGTAAGGTTGGAGTTAACAAGTCCATTTTTAACATAGAATTTTCTTCCGTGAAAGTGAAATGTAAAATATGGATTGCAAGAATAATGGACTAAATTCCTCGGATGAAGAAGGGTGTCTGACTATTCTCTGTCAATTCTAGAGGAAGCAGACAGCAGTTTCATGAATTTTGGAAGAGAAGGTATTAAGATGCGATACATAGTTCTCTTCGATGTGGTTTTGAATTAAAAAAGTAAAATTCTGATATGGTTCTTTATGATTCCTTAGGAAGATTTCTATTCATTCTCTTGAGAATTATTTTTTATAAAAACGGGAATAATAATGGCCAATACTAAGTTTCTGAATAAACAAAGACTTTATCAGAAAAATGATTAATATATATTTAAAAATAAACTGGAAGTTTTCTGTGTACATGGTGAAATCATAATATTGTACAGACAAACAAATATATCAATACTTAAGAACTATTCAATATTGCTTAAATTTAAAATTCTCCTATATTTTATGTCAGAATATATCTATATAGTTATAGGTAGAGTGAATATGTATATGCATAGTTTGTACAATTTGAAAAAACATATATTATACTCAAACATATGTACATATGTGCTAGTATACAGCTATGTGAATTGTTATAATCAGAGATACTGAATTATATGTCAGAGATACTGTCATTATATACATATAGAACCTTGCTTCTATTGGGATTTTTATTAAAACTTAGATTAATTGACACAAAAATAATGCTGTCTTGTATATAAAATAAAAAGTTGCCATTAAATCAAGGTAAAATATATTAGTTTTCATATTAAATGGTTGCAAATAGAAGTAGTTCCTAATATAATAAATGTAAATTAAGTTAGTAACAGAAAAAGAATAAATTTGAGTTCAGCCTAATGTGACAACTTTTGGGTTTTTCGCAAAAATCAATTATTCACATTGTTTGTTTTATTAGGGAACAAAATTGTACCCCTAAAACTTTTACTGATACCTTGAGATATCATTTTTTAACTGCTTTTGTAAGTGTTTTGGGAAAGGAACTATCACCATCTCTGTTCTTTTAGATACTTCGAAAGTTAATTTTTTAAAGCTAATATCTCCTCACTTTTAAAAGTAAATGAAAATATACAAAATAATTTTATACCAAAACTTTTTTATTTAGATTGAATGCATATAGAATAATAGGATAGGTATCACTTTCCACCTCTGCGTGACTAATCAAAAAAGACATACAAATGATAGAAATAATTTAATGACTGGAGCACTTTCAAGGTGAGAGTTAAGAAAGGTAATTGAAGTAAACCTAAGTTGCTATACAATGTGAATTTTTCAGGTAGGGTCCAGTTTCCATATGATTAACATTATTAGGAAATACATGAAATATTGGAGTGTTTTTCCAAGGTTTGCTGGAGTAGACCTTATAAAGAATTTTCTATTCACGATATACATTTTCTGTATGTTCCTAATGTTTTTCATTTAAGCTTTTCAAATAAGTCCTCAGTCCCAAAGTTACAACACTTTTTATTTTACTCTTAGTAATGAATAAATTTAGCAGTCAGAGTACATCGTGATAATTATCCATGATATACTTAGATATAATATAATTTAAATGACAAGACCAAGTATATGTTGAAAATAAACTACTGTACTGGAAATGTTATTCATAAACAAGTACATCTATCAATTGTAGATTTCACTTCAAGGATGCAATAACAATTTTTATTTAAATGCATTTATATATAAATTATATAAATAAAAGATTACAGATATAATCTTAATACTCTGTGTGTGTGTGTGCGTGTGTGTATAATCTCTCACTATGTATATATTTTACAAATATTAGGTCTTTTCTTCTTTTAAGGCAGTACAGTGTGTCAGTCACAGATATAGAGAACAAGGATAAAATAAAAAATATTAAATGATTGTTATGGAGGAGATAAACTATATAGTCATTTTCCGCTGTTAGATTTTGGTCTAACTACTAAATTTTTCTAAGTCAAAATTTACTTGGTTATTTAATAGAGATAAGAAAATGATTCATCTCATGAATCTGTAAATGAATTAAAACCTGAAAAATCTTTGGCTCAGCCTAGTCCACAGGAAAACTCCATAAATGTTAGCGTCTGTGGTGGGATTGCTATATGCTATATATTATGAGTTAAGAGGCACTGTGCTTAATAGATTGGATATGCTACTTTGCTTTGTGCTTAGAAGGTTGAATTGTCCTGTGCAAAGATTTATATAAATGTATACCAGGTGTCTCACACTTATTCAGCCTTCAGGGGTGGGTCATGCTTCCCTTTAATGCCTAAATAGCAATAGCCCGTGTCCTTTTTGTGTATTATGGCAGAAAATCTAGTCTTTTATCTAGTCTTTCTCTCCCCAAGTATTTCTCAGAATCCCTACAAAATTATGTATCCCATAACTTCGTATGTCACAGTTTCTGCTTGATCTTCGGTGAGCCAACTGATTCCAGAAGGCTGTACCACTTTTCCACACTCACCCTTTGCTCTCTGTGTTCTGGCTTCTTTGGACAGATGCTGCTCCCTCCCATGGCGCAGTGTCACTGAGAGTTTAGATCCAGACTTGTCCCTTAGTCTCCTACAATACAGCCAAAATAGAACTTTGAGTAAGTATGCCTTTATTCAAAGCTTGCAGGACAAAGAATAGTCATGTGTGCATGTATTTGTGAAGCATCGTATTTGTGAAGTTTTTACTGCAAAATTCTGCTTTATAAACAACCACAGAACTCAGAGGCTTGCAACAAGTCAGTTCTTGCTCATGAAACTGCTGGTCAGCTGTGGCTCAGCCAGGATCTTTTGGGGTGGACTGGCTATGGCTGCAGGCTATGGCTTAGCTCTAGGTCAGCTGTATGCATCGTCTCATGCTGGGACCCATGGTAGCATGGAGAAGGTTCTTTTCCTGACAAATGATGGAAACACAGAAGGACAAGCCAAATCACATGAGCTCACTTAAAGCCCCTGCTCAAATCATGTCTGCAAAATTTCCATTGACTGAGGCAAGTCAAGGACCAAGGCCAGAGCCAATGGCCAAGGAACATGCAATCAACATACACTCCTGAAGGCTCTGCAAAGTCACATGGCAAAGGGGTAGAAGTGTCATCCTGTTACAAGACAAAGTGAAGAGCTGAGAATAGTAAACCGGTTTTTAGATGTGACTGTTCCAAGATTTCACTGGCAAAGTCTCCCCGAAAAGGTTTCAGTAATGGTTATATCTCCTCTTACCCACCTTTTTTTGTTTCTTTTTTTGCATGGCATAACAGCCAAATTTCTGGTGGAAGTGCTTTTGACAGATTTCTTACCAGAGAGATATTTGTAGTGTCCGGAAAAGGGGAAAAGGGCAAACGGTTTCCTATAATAATCTGCCAAGAGGTAATTCTGCTAATAATGAAGAGAATCTTTTATAATATTTAACAAATCATGGGGCATATTTTGTTCCCTATTTTCTCAAACTGCAATGTTTCTGAGGGAAAAAACTTGTTTGTTTGTTTGTTTGTTTTTTGTATAACCAAAAAACTCATTTGTTTTTTCATCCAAACCAAAGCCACAGTGAATTTCTGATGGTGAATTTAAGCTGCTTCTATGGAGAAAGGAACTTTTCAGCAGGTCTGAATTGGCAGTCTTTCTTTACTTCCAGTCTTCAATATGTCTAAATAATTTTGGAAGATCTAATCTCAGCAAGACCCTCCACTGCAAGTAATAGAGCTACAAAAGTGCTTGGCTAATCTAGGAAATCTCAGAGGTGAATAAATGGACTAATGGAAGCCAGCAAAGCTCAATGAGAACCAAATGACATATGGATGATAAGTGCAGAGATTTTCCACTAGTGACTGGAAGCATTTTTGTTTATTTCTCTGGATTTCTTAAGAAATGAGCCCATCCATAGCACAGGCTGTCTACACAAAAACATTTTTGATGGAACCACAGATGAAAGAACAAGGAATGATTGCATTAGAACAAACAATTCTGCAAAGATTAGAAGAGGCTGGTTAAAGGTAAACTGGATGGGAACCTGAAATAAAACCTACAGAGCATAAAATCAACTTATTTCCTGAGGACACCTTCAAAAGCACCAAGTTATGATCTTGGCAGCTTATGGGTTCTCAGATAAGCCAATCTGAGTTACTTAAGGGCTTGTCCTTCCTTACACTTTCTACAGTACCTCGAATACCTGGGATAATTATGATGGAAACATGTAGCAGTATCACGCTGAGTCTTAAGTCAAATTTTCTGTCAAATACAATGTAATATATATTAAAAAATAACCCAGCTAAGTGAAAAAATAAACATCTCAAAACGGAATAAAAGAGATAATTTCATTTATATTTTACTAAATAGATGGGGTGGAAAAAATTTGTGTTTATGCATATATGTACTAGGAACAAAGTCAGAGGTAAATAATAGTGATAGTTAAGATTTTAAAAAACCAATGGGCTAATAATAAAAGAGTAACATAAAAGTTAAATGTTTTATACAAATGCAATTATTAAAAATTTATTTTAGTAAAGTTAATTTGAATTATTTAAGAAAAATGTACATTACTTGTGCTGTTATATTTTCTTTTCTCACTCAAAGCAAAACAAAAACAAAAACAAAAGTGGAAAAATAGGTCGTTCTCTGAGATCATTAAATGTCAGTAAACTGAAAGCTAGTTGCCCCGGAATCAGATATACTTACTGAAAAATAAGAAAATCAATAGGTTTTGGCCCCAAAAGACGGGAACTTTTACAAGACTTGTTCTTAAAATCTCCTCCAGGTATGATTCAATCTACCTGCAACTTGGCAGTGGAGGGAACTGGCTTAGTGGAGAAGGCAGAGAGAGGCTTCACAGAGGGCGAGGCTGGTTTCTGAAGGATTCTGTATGTGGCACCAAGAAGGGGAGATGATGAAAGAAATAACATAAGATTTTATTTTGCAAAGATAACACAGATTGGAATTAGAGACCTGTGCAGTTGAAAACAAATGACGTCTTGAGTAAGGTAGAAAAAATGAGAAAGGGAGATGAGGAAAAATCAAGAGTTACTAAGTAGGAAAAAAATTCATTCGTTCTATTTTCTCCAAAAATGTATCTTCTTGAAAACTAATATTCATTTAAAGAGTAGACCAGATGCTCTCCTTGGGTTATAACAATGCAGCATTTCTGTGGCTGCTCAGAGAAACAGGTACCTAACAGCTGAGACCAACGGAAGAAGTACATGGTTGTCTGACTCTAGGGGAATCTTCCTGGTATGGCTGTTTGAAAGAGCCCCACTGACGATGTTGATAATTTGGTGGAAATCAAGTTAGTCCTACCTGACCTAGTGAAGAAATAAAATTGCATAAAAAAAGAAAAGGCACAAAACATAAATTATGAAGCACAGAAGCAAAGAGGCTGTTTTCTCATTAAGCCACCCAGGGGATAAGAAAAGTGTATTTCTACATGACAGAATGTTAAACACAACCCAGAGTCTAGGAAGCTGAGGAGATTTTCCAGTCACCTGCGGAGAATGTGCTACATTCTTCTCCCTTCCAGAAGCAGCACCAGCTCTGTGTGATCTGACACCTACACAGAAATGCACGTAGAATTTGCGCTGGATAGTAGGACAAGAGTTTTCACTTAATCTGCAAGAGCAGTCTCTTCCAAATTGTGACATTACACTTTAAATTCCTGCTCTCCCTTGTTTGTTAAAATATTCATGTTCAACAAATGTATTCTTCAATCATCTTCACTTCTTACCTTATACCTTTATTTGATTATTTTTTTTAAAAAGTTTCTTCAAGTGTAACGTATTTCCTTAAGTAGACTTGTCAAGCTTTTTCTGTATTTTTTCCCCATTCTGAAATAATTTTCACTTTAAAGTTGCTCTTTCAGTTTACCCTCCTTTCGTATACATGTTTATTTCTCTCTCTCTCTCTCTCTCTCTATTCAAGCTAATATTCCCAATAAAGAATATCAGTTTTTACAGTTGATCACCCATTGACTATGGAGAAAAGGGCCCCTTCATTGTCCATTGTGATATTCCATGGCATATTTAAAGTTGGCAATTTTATTCAAAGCCAGAAGAGTAATTTTTGTTTTATCAATGTAAGTAATGCTGTACTTCAGAAAGTCTTTCTTCTTGGTTCTTTATTTTTTCATGGGAGGAATCTGATAACACATCTCTCTGCATAGTGATTCATTTCTTATCTTTAAATTCCTTATTAAATAAAATATTCTTTGTATAGATCAGCCAGGTTTAAGGACATTTTCAAGGGTGACATTTACTACACACTTAACAGTTCTTTCCCAAAATTTTATAGTTTCTTATTATCATTGTATTAGACATATTTTCTTATGTAAATGTCTAAATGAAAATGTATATACAACCACACCCAATTATGAAGAAGAGAATTAATATGTTGAATCATTATTTGAAATTAGAACTTATGATGGCCATTGCTTTTTTTGTTCTTTTGATTACATATCTATGTTTTCTTCTCTGGTCATTGAGTCACAAAATCTCAATTTTTCTCTGGAGGAAAATGATAACAAAATTAAATATATAGGTTGTGCTAATTATTTTTATATGCATTTATACATATATGTATATGTGTATATATATATGTTTATGTGCACATATCTTAGTACATATTGCTTAAAAATTATTCTAGTTTTTCAAAATAAGATCTTCTTAGCCCTAAAGAGCATTGAAGATGTACAAAATTTCTTTCAAGCTATGAAAAGTGGTAATTCATACTTAAATGTCTTGAATATTTTAAGACAAAAATTGTCAACTAAGGATGTGCTCTAAAAATGGCTTATAATGGAGTTTAGTACCTCTTGTGTAATATTGTATGCATTGCATTTTGTTACACTTATTATACAAATTGAAATGAATAATAATTTGCAGTTTTACATCCCATGAATATTTTTTAGTATTCTCCAGCAGTAGTTAATATGCTAACCAACTTTACTGAAAGGCATACAGATGTGGAAGAAATCTATCTGGGGACTTTAATTATCACCTTGTCAAATTCAAATTATTATCTTGTGAGTTCATTTCCATAAAGTATCCCCTTTGCTGTTTAATGATTTAACATGTGTCTACTTTTTTTTTAATCTTATTTGTATCTATCTGGAGCCTTTAATGCTTTCAAAGGAGATAGTTCTCTTTCAGATTGTAATGTTTACCATAAAGGATTTGGTCAAAAACATTTTTACAAACACTTCATATTGGCAGAAGCAGGTCTGTGCATTATTGGTAGACTTACTACCAATAATGTCCCATAAATCTCACTGAAAACTAACTTTTTAATAAAATAATATCAACTTAAAGGAGGTATTAAAGGGAAGACATTATGGTTAGCCCTAATCTGAAAGATCATCCATGCTTCATAGTAGGTTATTTCAGAAGTTGAAAGATTAGACTGGCTCCAAGATTAAGAAATGGATAGATTTGCTAATTTGTGCTGAGACCTATCTTTTGGTAGAAAGCAGAAGTAGAGGCAAAATAAATAATCAATTGAGGTTTCTCTTCCTAAGTCAAAGACAATACTTTTTTGCTTAAGGTTTGTGGGAGAGAAGAAGGAAAAGTAAAGGATGGTAAGGCCAAATGAACTTAAGTTCATTTCCTTAATCATTTCTTAAGGGATAGAAAATCAGTACAGAGACTTAGAGTGTATTAAGTCTTAAAAATATTTATTTGTGAATTGAAATTAAATGATAGTACATATTTGAAATTACTGGGTTGCTTTAATAGCTTTTATAAAAAGTCAAATAAAAATAATATGTTGTTTTGACTTTCATGTAATTTCAAAAGCTTTCGTTTAAAAGATTTGCTGTTATTAAGGGGTACCCTCAATAATTATTAAAATGTGTTGAAGTATATCTGCAAATATTTTAATAAGCATTACAGCTAATAACCTCTATTATCACCTGTCATGTGTCCTACGCCAAAACGTACAAATGAAGGAATGAAAACATTGTATATTTAGCTAATGAGGTGGTGGCAGGGACTTAGTGGCTGAGCAAATGATCAAACTCTCATCAGAGTCTCATCTGCAAATAAATCTCACCTCCAAGGATTTATCACAAAGGCTGATTTCCTTAGTTAAGAAAACGTAACAGAACTAGGGTTTAATATTATTTATTAGAGGAAAGAAATGTCAGGTAAACATTGTTGTATGGAGGAAAATAAAACATCCCCCTGAAGAGAGACCTTTACAACAAATGGAAGAGAAGGTCAAAAAGACTTCAGTTAGGAAAAGGCAAATTAGTCAACAGTAACGATTACTGCAAAACAGACAAAATTATTCTGATTATCTTCCTAAAGATAATTTCATCAGAGCTCTTCAATGATCATAATTAAATATGCAATTCAGAAATATATCTTGATATTATGCATGTTTAAAATGATAAATCAAAGTAATGGCAAGTATTTTTTTAAAAAAATCATGATAATTCAAAAACTAACCTATCGAGATAGATACATAGCTCTCTTTTGCTCAAACTAAAATACTTCTCTTTTCAAGGTCTTTATTATTGGGCAGAAAAAAATACCAATTTCCCTCATTTATTACTTGTCTATTTAAGACTTTTACATGTTATAAGCTTGTTGACTCACATTTTCTCTCCTACTTTCTTGAGAAGTTCCCTAACTCTCTCAAATATTGTTGGATCAGTTTCTATGTAGGTTTTCTTTCCCACATGTATGAACTTATGAGGACCTCAGGAGCAGCCAAAGTTAATGTTGTCACCATGGTTGCAAAGGCCAATATTCTAAGAAGCCAGCCGACTCCCCTACAATGTTACATTTTGTTTCAAATTAAAAACAAAACAACAACAACAAATACATTATCTTTCCATCGTAAAACAAACCAACAATGGACCACTCCGCAACCATATTTTTTACTTTTTCCAAAAGGAGCTTCTACATAAATTTTGAAGAGAACCATCAAGTCTTCCCTACATTTGTATATGCAATCTTCTGTGCACCTTGCAAATCAAATTCCCTTATAAAAATCCTACTACATCTTCTTAATCTCTCTCCTAATTCATTATATCTCTTTTCTTTCCTTCCAAATTTCCCAAACCCTCACTCATTTCCTCCACATTTCCTCTTAAATTACAAGTGATAAAGCTATTGTTCCATTGTTTCGGAGTATGTCAAAAGCAAACAACAAACAATCAAAAAAAAAAAAAAAACAGCCTTGATTGACACTGAGACAGAGTTCAAATAGGTCATGCCACAATTCTTTTGCAGGTAAATACCTTTTTCTATTCCATGCAATCAAAAAACATTTTAAAATGCGTATATAAGAAACTTAGAAAGAAATTATTATTTTTTCATGTGAAAAGCTATAAATGCATTTTAAGGGTGAAAAGGCAATTTTAAGAAGGCAGAGGGTAGGATGAATTAACTTTTTTATACCTCAAAGGCCTAACAATCTTTTATCAGTAGTAGCAGCACAATCAATAATTGGTTTTATTAATGTTTTTATTTATAATTGTCACATAGTAATTATTTTTGGTGTGCTAAATATAGAGGGAAAAAATGTCAGTAGTGCATTGAATTGGATTAGATCAGGAACCCAGGACCACTTTGGAAAGCACTTCTGATGAGATGAGATGAAACGGAGACTCAAACTTTTAAATTGTGGCAATTTCCTGCAGCAAGGCAAGGCCAAAGGGTGTGAGGGTGAGAAGTATGATTTCCTTAATTTAATTTAGCCTTGATAGGCATTTGAGATATTTATCTTTAACTACATCAGAAACTAATAATTACAACGAGTGGTTGCATATACAGCTGAGATAAATAAAAACAGCTGTGGATGCATCTGAACGTGCAAAAATAATAGAGCTGTCACCTGTGTCTATTTTAAATTAAAGCTTTGCTAAATGCAGTCCTTTGTAACTCTGAGCCAAGTGGTCCTTTCAGGGCACATGTTGGAGTGACAACAGTGAAGTGTTTAATCCACATTCAGAGCAGTGATAACTTGAAATTTGCCCCGTCTCCTCTGCGCTTGGGTGGTGTAGAGAGAACCGTTGATTTCTGCCAAATGACAAGCAATCATGCATAAAAAACTAGTAGCAGACACATCCATGGAGTAACTCCTGCTAATTCTTTCCCCGGGCTTTTTGCTGTAAGGAAACCATTGATTTTTGACTTGTTTAGATGGCTTTTCCAAAGCAATTCCTTTAAAAGAAAGTTTGTATTCTAGACTATCAAGGATAAGGAACCTAAATTAAATTGCATGAAAGTAGGTGGAACTAATCAAACTTCTCAAGTTTTCCAGGCAAAAATTTTGCCTTGGGTTTTGTTTTGTTTAAGGGGTTTGGGGGCAAATAGAGGACAGAAAAAGTAAAAAAGAGTTTTCTTATATTTGAGTTATGAAGTCAGAATGATTTTCAATTAAGTGAATGATGAAAATAAGCCTAAGTAATAAATATAATTCATTCTGTCTTTATATAAGAATGAGTTTAAATTAAGGGCATGATGATAAAGCCTCTAGGCAAATATAAGTAATTGTACTTTTGCATTTTCTGCAAAGAAAAAAATTAATTAAAAAGCAAATATTTACGAGCAATTCAGTTTTTGTGTAGTTTTGTGGAGAGGTGCACTAAGGGATACTCAAAGGAAAAAAAAAAACAAGGCTCTGGTACAAAAGCAAAGATTAAAATAAATAACATTAATGGGGGAAAAACACTATATTCATCCTCATGTGCCTCTGAGATATGAATAAATGTCTCAATTAACAAAATGTAAGAAGGAGATTTGAGTTTCATTGTTTGTCATAAATTCTTGAATTTCCCCCTTGTACCTACATGAGACTCCCCCGAAGAATACTTTAGGCACTAAATGTGGTTGTGTTCGCTCCAGAAAGGAGGCCACAATACACTAGTGTCAGTTGAAAAACTGGCTAGTGATGGGTGGAGAGCAAGTGCCATTAAAAAGCTACAGAATTTACAATGTTTCTCTCTCACTTGTAAAATAATTTAGACATTGGCTTTGGCAATGCACAATTTATTGAGTGATTACTATGTGCCAAGCATTATAAATAATTGTTTTATCTATTTCTCATAATCATTTTATAAACAAGGGTGCTGTTATTTTCCCCATTGTACAACGGGATTGAACTAGAGAGAAGTCACATCACTTGTTCATCGTAACACAGCTATTAAGTGGCAGAATGTGCATTTAAAAGCCCCGGATAAACTTACTCCTGCTACCACATGTAAGCATTCAAACAGTAGTTTCCGAAGTATGGTTCTTGGACCAGCAGCAACAGCATCACCTGGGAACCCATTAAAAATGAAAACTCTGGGACCTGCCCCCAAATTTACTGAGTTATTGATAGAAACTCTGAGTGTGAACCCAGGAAATTCTCCAAGTGAGTCTGACGCATCTTCTCATTTAAGAACTACCCTACATTTTATTGCCACCAAGGACAGTGTAAGAAAACTGGTTATTGAAAAAACCTTCTCTTGACCAAGGGAAAATGGCCCTCCTTAACTGAGATGCCACAGAGATCGGGTCTACCTGCCAGTTAGTGTAATTCTTCTCCCACTAAATTAATAATCATCGTTGCTTTGGAGGGACATGGTATGTTAGAAAGAAAAGAAAGTGGTCCTTCGGAGAGCACAAAACACAAATGAATAAATAACAAAAAATCAGAAATATGTATTTGGAAATACAATTTACTTTCTGAGCTTCCAGCACACTGGATTAATCCTGTACTGCAGGATACTTATGTATTTCCCCTCTCTCTCTTTCCCCTTTCTCTTTCTCTTTCCTCTCCCCAATCCCCTCCCTGATTCTCTCTTGAGACTCTTGAATACAAGCCAACATTGCTTACCAATGTTTGCCATGATTTGCTGTAAATTATATATAATTTGGCCTTGAAAGCATCTTTTGAGGAAGGCGGGAAGCTCTGAAGTTGGAAAAGTCCATATAAGCAGATAGACCTGGATTTGAAACCAGAATTTGCCCTGGCCTCAGTAGCCTCAGTGAGTTGGAGGAGATGAACATAGAGAACACTGTACAGAAAACTGTAGATGCTGAGCAAATTTTCATTCTTGATATCAAGTTTACACAATATCATAGTGTCAACCCTAAAAACACTGAGGATCAGGAAAAATATGCCAAGTTCTCTATATAGGATGTTTTAAATATTGCTAACTATTAATACTTAATTCAGTACACACTGGGTTGTTTTTATTATTAAATGGGGAGACAATATTCAGAAAAATCAGGCAGTTTGAACAAGCTTTTCTAGTTGTCAAATCAGGTGAGATTTAAATCCATTTTTTTATAATTCCAAATATTCTGTTCCCTTGCCTCTGAGAGATGGGATCATCATCTTGCCTCTCCTTGGGTCCATGTAACAGGTAACCATTCACTGACTGTTCAGCAGGCTGGTTTGACCTGCGAAACTGTTTCAGCTGCTGAGATTTTAAAAAGGGATGTATTTGAAATATCCAAATTCTAATGGTGGTTATAGCTAAGAGTTCTTCATCTAATTAACCTCTCTAATTTGGTTCACATGTGAAATTGGACATCTAGAGATGAGCTTTTAAAAATATGTTTAAAATATATAAATGGGCTTTCAAAGTCAGAGTCCAAAATTAAAAAATAAATTATAATCTTTAGAATTGATTTTTACGTAATTTATACAGACTACAAGCCAAGAGACAGTACGACATTGAACGCGTGTGCATGGATAAATGGGGCAAACTGTTGAATGTAGTCATCTTAAAACTAGAAGTGATGTAAACAAGGAATATAATTATATTGATGTCTTTAAAACAATAACAAGACACTCTATCAACTATTTTTAATATATTTTGAGGGACTGTGATGATTAAACCACTTAGTAATAAATTTTATTTTTTTAATTGAGATATCTTTTGAAAAATATATTTAATTAATGCCAATTTTATTAAAATTAATATTTAATTATTTTACAGGAAAGTCTTACAATATGATAAATAGCTCAGAACACTTTTGAGGATATGTGAAGATAGGGTCTACACTTGACGCTTAGCTCTACCACTCACAAGTTGAGTTTCCTTGGTAACATGCATTGTGTGCCTGACTTTCAGTTTCCACATCAGTAAAATGGGGAGTAACAATTAGCTGACAGCTTTTCTTACAGTAGTTGTTCGCAAACATTGTCACTCATAAAATCCACCTGGGGCAATTTTAAAACATCAATGCCAGATCACACCCCAAACCAACCAAAACAGAATATCTCTGGATGGGACCCAAGCATTGGTACTTTTAAAATCTTCTGTTTCTCAAACTTGGGTACATATTAAATATCCTGTGAATTTACTAAAGAAGCAAAATTTGAGAAACATTAATTAGAAGTGTTTCTAGAACATGCATAAAGATCACTTGGGAATTTTGTTAACACATGGATTCTGATTCAGCAGGTGCAGGGTAGGCCTGAGACTGGGTATTTCTAAACCAGTGCCCAGGTGATGCTGCCGCTTCTCAGATCACACTTTCCAGCATCAGGAGCTTACACCTGGAGCACAGCTGCCTGGCTGGTTGCAGTCGTATAGAAAAACTGACCCCCTCACCTTTAATCGCCCTGTTCATTCACATCCTCTCCACGTGTGTTGTGCCAACATTATCACCTTCTGTCTGTATCATGATAAGAAGTCTGGAAAGCCCTGGTTTGGATGTTTAAACACACAAAATGCCTAAGAGAGTTACTAGCATATAGTGGCTCTTCAACAAATGTTCATTGAACATAAATTGAAAGTGTTTGCCTTCAAAATGGAAATGTAATAATTTGGATCATGGACCCGATTCAGCCCCAGCTTGTCTTCCTCCACACAAGTGACTCCACCCTTACTGTGTAATTAGGTTTCTTTTAAGGCAAAGTGACACAGAACAGGAGGAAGGGAAGAACTTTGCTTTTCTTTACTCTTCCCATAAAATGTGTGACTCTGGGAGCCCCGAGGATGTAGAGGTTATCTGGAAATATCCTAAAATTATATTCTTTATTGAAGCCTCTCTTATCAAGAGATTTTCTATAATCAGGATAAACTCCCAAATAAAGCCTCGGAGTTTCAACTGCAATAACAGCTCCCAGTGAGGACTATAAATTTTGAAACTTTCAGGAGGATTTCACAATTGCAAAAGGATATCCCAAGTAGTCTTGAGGTTTCTGGGGATAGCTGTACCTCTAACCAGCTCTGCGTCCTGAGATAAATTACGTAATTCGTTGAGTTCTCAGTTATCCTGTTTATAAAGTGAAAGTAATAACATATTCCCTGAATAATTCATAAGAATAGTATAGAGGAAAATAAAGCTATACTAAGTCTGAAAATTAATGATACATAAATTGTCATTGTTTTTATAGTATTTATACTCAAACAGAATATAACGAACATGCGAATTAAATTAGTCTCTTCTTGTTACTAAATATATTCCTAGGATTACTCTGAATCAAAACTAGTTCCAAAGTAAATAAAGGTTGCATTTTAGATTATTTCTCACCCTTCATTGTGAAGCAACATTTTTAAATCTAAATTTTTATGACTAACTTTTGCTCATCATAAATAACGATTATTGAGAGATTTAGCAGAATGCTAGTTTTTTTACATAAACTTTACTTACTACTTCCTGAGCATGTGACTATCTCATATTAAAACTGCAAGAAACAGGCTGTCTTTCCGGTTTGAAATAAGAGACAAACTTACATTAAGTAATTCACGGGAAGGATACACTTTTACAGCAGAGTCCTAAGCTAATTTTAGTGTAGATGGTAAGAATTAATTTTATAATAATTAACTGGATCAAATAAATTCTTAATCTTTTGAGGAGTACCACAGATGCAATGCTTTTATTTCCTTGCATTAATTTTTTTATATATTAATACATCTTTGATGTTGAAATAGCTTGAGCAAAGGATCTCCTCCGGGGTAAAGCATTTTTTAAATGTTGCAACGGCTGCATTCCAGCACTTCTCTTTTTCATACTGCGTCTTACTGCTCTTGTTTCCGTAGCCCCTATGCAATACTAATGCATCCGTCATGGCTTCAATACCTGCTATATTGGGTCATTTTCAGTGGCTTATAATTTTGATCAACTGAAGAAAATCTCCCTCAAAAAATGTTTTAGAAGAAGGAATCCTTTACAACTAAGTCTAGTTCCCTGATCTTGACTATTTTAGGTACTTTATATAAGTAGGATCATATAGTATTTGTCCTTCTGTGACTAGCTTATTTTGTTATTTTACTTAGCATAATGGTCTCCAGATTCATCCACTTTGTCACAGGAGTGGAGTGAGGAAGAAATGGGGAGTGGCTGTTTAACAGGTATAAAGTTTTAGTTATACCACCATAATAACAATTTTAAAATTCCCTCTATTGAAATTTTTTATTTCAGTAATGCCTCTCTGAAAGTTAACTCCACAGGAAAATAAACTTAACTGACAACTTTCAGGAGACCTGCCTCTAGAGACTCACTTAACAAGGCAGAAAAAGATTTAAACGATGCATGGGATATACATCATAAAATACAGTGCGAGGAATCACCTCAGCAACAAGATATTCAAAATAAGCAATGACTCAAGTTCCCACGAATATGAAAGAGGCAGGAGGATATATCTCATACCAAACTTACTTTTTTTCCTGACAAATCCTCTCCTTTGGGATGGGTGACCAAAGGGCTTGTTCAACTCTCAACTATGACTTGCTTTCATCTGAGCTTATACACACACACACACACACACACACACACACACACACACAAATAGATAGATAGATAGATAGATAGATAGATAGATAGATAGATAGATAGATATTTGTTATATAAATTAAAAAAATCACATCTCCCCTCACCATCTTCAATGACAGGAATCCATTACCTCCCGTGCACGGGCCCACTCACAGTCAGGGCCCCGGGTGTGCCCAGGCTCTGTTTCGGCTCTCCCACCAGCCAGCAATGCAAGCAAGTGGGGACAACGGAGCACCCCTGGGTGACGCCAGTCTCTCAGCCGTGGTCCATCAGTGGCTAAATGAGCTCTCCTTGTTCTGAAGTTTGCATTGTGCCCGGTTCTTTCTGGTGATCTTCTGGCTTCTGCCCGTGTGCAGAATCTGGCTCTCGTGAGGATTTATGAAATCCCCAATGTCCTCCCAATAAATTTTTTCTCACTAAAATTGGCCCGTGATAGTTTTTAATATTTATAACTAAGAATCCACTTGCATAAAACTAGAGTCATTTCTCAACAAACTAGCGGCAGTAGGAGATGGGCGATGGGTGTCTTTCGCTGGCATCTTGGTGTCTTAGAGCAGGTGTACAGTTCAAATTAAAGTATTATATTTCGAAGAATGAGAGGAAGGAACTTTCTGCATCCAATGAGGTCCCACACACAGGGCAATTCGGTCTCTAGGATTTCTCTTCTTATACTGTTTCAGACGGAATACCTGGCACATAGCAATAGATCATTAACTGTTAGGAGGGGTTATTTACAAAATGTCTACAATTTTGCAGTTACACCTGCAATAGTAGCTTCCAGTGAAGGGTGTAAATCCTGAAACTTTAATTATACACCTATTTTTTTGTTTGCTTCCCAGACTAATCTCACACAATTACAATTCCTGGGTGTTAGATAAAGATTTGAATTTACATCTCAAATATCAATTTATTTTTTTCTTAAGACTGGATGTGTTGACTAAAGAGCTCAAGTTGCTCTGCTCAGCTTTATTTTCTATTGACAATTGGTACCTGGCAGAGGTGGCAGAGCATAATCTTCCCATCCCCACGGAAATAAATGTTTGTAATTACAACAAAGCAAGAATGCTGTTCATAAAGCCAATAACAACTAAGACAATAAAAATGATTGCCTTTGTATCTTTCAGGTAGGCTGGGGATGGATAAAATAAGAAGTTATTGTAAAGCACTTTCCAAATATAAAATAGAAGAAAAATTTAAGTAATAATAGTAATTTCACTTGCATTGCTTAGTTTCCAGGGAGAAACATTTTATTTTTGTGTCAATCATTTCAGGACCTTCCAGCAGCTTCCCTTAACCAATTCACATCAGCATGTGCAGGTAACAAGCGGTTAATTCCTAACACCATGCCATTTTTTCCCCTAGAATTTCAGATGTCCATTTCCCATAAGGGAACTATTAGCAAGTGATGTTTCAATGTACAAACTTTCCTTTATTTTCAGGTTCCCAATATCTTGGACTTCTCTTAAAAGCTAACCCGGAAGGTGGCAACTTTCAAAGAGATTCATACAGAAAGGTCCCATCCCTTTCAAGTTTCTCCTTTTTAGTAGTTTTCCAGTGGTCAAAGAGATAAGTACTCTGTCAGAAGCAAAATTGTGGGATTGGAAGGCTAGGGCAGAGGCCACCCAGATATTTTATCTCATGATCTGAGCCCTGCTGAAGCTCACGAGTAGAGAATGCCGACCTACGAGGCTGGCAGTATTTGACTTGCCAAGTCACCTGCTCTCCTATCTCATACAGCTGCTAGAAAATAAAGACATGCTGCAATTTGTCAATGCGTATCAGATTTATCCACTTTTGTTACAACACAAAGTTTTTTTTTTTTCCCCCCACTCACTTTATGGTTCATTTATTTAGCTTTATGTTCTAATTTGGAGAAAAATGCAGAGATGTGTATTTAATCACTGAGAAAATTAAAGTCAAAACTTATATTAAAAATGTAATTTTTTGATAATCCGTTTCATTGTGAAAAGTACCCTCAGTGTTCCTTTGTGTGTACAGATAATTATGCATGGGACTGTGCTGTGTGCAGACATCCTGTGGTCTCAATTAAATATTATAACTACTTAAGGAAAGGCAAAGGGGTTTTCGCAGTTAGCAATTATAACCATAACCTGGAATTGAAACTCTCAATTCACCCTCAGACAGCTTAGTAAGTTAGAAAATGAAATGGCTGTGGCCAAGATGTCTCTGAAAGAACTTCTCACGAAGGAAGAATAATTGCAGCATGAGGACAATTTCCTAGAATTGTTTTAGTAAAAGCACTGAAAGTTGTGTTTTCTTCCTTTGCCTATTTCCCCAGTACTGTAGCAAGTTATTATTTGAGAATTTGGAATTATCTAACTTTTAATATTTATTATCTTTCTATGTAAAATTGAAACACTTTTTTTCCAGTCATCCACAAGCTTTTAAATTTTTTTTAAATTTTCATGTTAATAGAACAATTGAATTATTTTCTCCATAGAAAATAAAACAATATAAATAATATTTGAAGCAAACTTAGGCTTAAATTCAAGATTAAAATGCTTGATATTAAGGGGAAATGAATGAACAGTATATTTTTATATCTCTTGTTTTCATAGTTGTGATATTACAAATCTGTAAGTGTAGAACGTCATCCTTACATCTGACAAAGCAAAAAATGAGTACTTCACAACAGCATTTATACAGCAATTCTTTTTAAGGTAAAGTTGCTCACAGAATCTCGTAGAATTTTATGGCTGGCATCAAATTTAAAGTACATATTGTCCAATCCCATAATGTATACCTGAAACTCCTAAAACTCTTTGAAACTAATCACATATTAATGTGTTGCTTCACAAAACTTCCATAAACACAAAAAAAGAACTCAAAATTAGTACAAGTTTTGAGAATAAATTCTTCCAATGTTCAATTAGTTATTTAATTAATACAGCCTTTGAACTGTCCCTTTACCTACAATTATCAGGCTTAGATTTTTCGTTGTGAGGTAGATGCCTTTTGAACACATCCAAATGGCTGTATTATTTTGATGACTGAATGAAGCAGCACTTTTGACCAAACATTTGACTTGATGGATTTATGTGAACAACACAGGATAATCATGATTGGATGTTTTTATACTTGCACATTATTGCTTGCCTATTGCCTGGTAAGTTTATAAGAGAATTTTAGATTTCTTACATAGAAGTCAATATTTTTCTTTTAAATTTTTTCAAAGATTCTAAAAATCTTTTTATATGTTCGATCAATTTGGAATATATCCATATGTACTCGTTCTACTGCTCTTGAACTTGCAGACATGCATGACCTTTTGTTTCATTTCTTTTTCCAGTTATTAAGCTATTGGATTCTGTTAGCAAGACTTTCACACCAATAATGTTATTATCCATTTTTATGGGAGCTCTTAAATACACAACAAAAATTCAAATGATTATATTGTGATCAAGGCAATTTTTTAAAAAGCAAAAACAGAAAGCGAAGAAACAAGCAAACCAAAATAAATGGTATAGTAGGAAAAACCCTGAACTAGATGTTGGATCCTGTTCCTTCTTTAGCGATCAACCTCCTAGAGCTAAAAGGAGAGACACAGGGCTCTGGCCATCTGGTAGAAATATGTACTGGAGTGACCTGCATTCCTCATGAGGACATCAAAGGACTTCTCCTCACCTCATTCCCCTTTTAAATATTCTTAAGATTAATATTTTAGAGCCAGCATTGCCACAGACTGAGTGATTTGGGGCAAATCCCCTAACACTTTCTAACTCTGGTGCTGGAATGCTGTCAACCCTGTCTCCCAGGATTATTATGGGAAATACTTAAGATGACTTTGGTGAAATTCTCTTGTGAACTATAAATGCACTATATGTACAAGGTATCATTGATAATAAATGTTCCATAATTGAACTTTAGATCTAACTTGCCAGTGTTTTAATAGAAATATGTGCTATTTAAACTTAAGCAAAAGATGACTTATTTCCTTCAAGTTTCAGCTGGATGTGAATACATTCCAGATTAAATGGTTTATTTCTCAAGTAGAATAAACCTCATGTCAAGTTTTGCAGGCAATCAAATTTCAAAGGAACACACTTCTCTATAGCAGAGAAATACATTTTGAAATCTTGATGAGATATTATCAACAATAACCAGAGTTATTCATTATAGAAACAGCTAAAACATGTTAATAAAAATTTTTTATATGTACTATGAATATCATAGTAACTTAAGAGTAAAATCAAGGACAAATCCGACCCAGCATGGCAAATGTAACAACAGGAATAGAATTATCTGCAAATGAAACAAACATGGAGGTTAAATAAAAGATTTTAGCCAAGGAAGACAAGACAATAGGGGCCCTGTCCTGTTCCCAGCCAAGGAAATTACCTGGTCTAATAGGATTTGATATACCTCAGTGAGACACCCATGCCTTTAATTTCTCCATTTCCTACCCTCCACAGCCCCAAGCTACAGAGTGTTTAGTCACTTAAAGTGATTGGAACTGAAATATTTTATTTAGTTTTCATTATTTGCAAAGCATTTTTTATAGTAAAGCTAAAAGGCATTCGATATAAGAAATTGATATTTAAGACCATATTTCCCAAACTATCATTTAATAAACTCCTTTAATATTGGACTATTTATAAACTCATTTAACTATTAAACTAAACTACGTATTTTCTTAATATTTATGTACCCTGGAAACTGCACAGTGGTACAATCAGAAATCAACTTCCTTACCTCTCCCCCGTTGCCTACGTAAAACCATCCCCCTTTGAGGGGCAAACCCCTGTTACTGAATGAAACATAGAGTAGATCTCATGATGCTCATAATGTATGTGCTCATTCCTAGGTAACAAAAAGTCCTCTAGTCACCTTTATTCCCAAGAATTATCTCATTAATTAATTACAATGTTCTGTACTCTAGAAGAATCAAAATACCAATCTTTGTTTCAAGTTCTCTTCACAAGTTTGGACTCACTCCAGTGAGCAAGCAGCCTGAGCTGAAATTTCTTCCTGTTTTCAGACCTAAGGCTTCCACCTCTTCATCTCATACTGTATAAAGACCCTGGCTCATGCAGGACTGAAATAAGAGGTAGAATAGGGAGAAGAGCTGGGCACTAATAAGATTATTGACTTGCCTTCT
Organism: Avahi laniger; assembly: GCA_963575035.1. Classification (NCBI taxonomy): domain Eukaryota; kingdom Metazoa; phylum Chordata; class Mammalia; order Primates; family Indriidae; genus Avahi; species Avahi laniger. The sequence continues at coordinate 133,188 of CAUYSK010099936.1, forward strand.
TGTAAATTGCTGTTTGAGTCCTTTCAAAGTAATAGGAAGTTTAGTGATGAATTCTTCAGATCCCACCTGGGGCTTCTTTGAGAACCCTTCCCATGACAGATTACCCCTCTGTGCAAATTCCCGATTAGAATGACTTCATTAACTTCAACTGTTCTCTTGAGTTCATCTCTAAAACTTTGGACATATTATGATGCCCTTCCATCCTCTTTCTGCAGAGATTGCTTCATTGGCCAGAGCCTTCCTGGGCAAGATTTTAGACCATCCCAAGCTGAGCTCCCTCTAACAAACTGCAACAGGGATTCATAAAAAAGATGCAATTTGTCCATATTCCCCTGTCCGTGAGAATGAAATGATAGTATTTCAAGGTAACAGCCCTCTTCAATTTGCTCTGAGCCTCTTTACCAGCCTGTCTCCTTTCAATAATTTCTGGAGTGAATGAGACACTTCTGTCTTACTTTAGGTTCAGGGACACACATCGAGTTGGCTGATGGGGCAGGGAGGGAGGATGTTTACTCTGCATATCTACAACCTCTCCAAGGAGAGACTGCAACTTATATTGAGCTTAAGGCCAGGAAAGCCACTTTGGACATCTTTTTGCAAGTCCTGAACCTCAAGTCTGTGCTTTCCTCTGGATCATGGAGTGGCTGCTACCAAATGTACTGGGGCCTCCCCCTAGAGTTGCTCATAAACAATTCTATGCTAGACACTTAATCCATTTATAAAGCAGGGAGGTGAGTCTGTGGGATTCTCTTTAAAACTTCAAATTTCTTACCCTGATTTTCATATTCATTGTCTAAAGTTATCAGATTTTCCCGATAAAATGAGGGAAAAGAGCATAACAGAAAAAAAAGAAGAAAACCCCATTTACAAATTCCTATGGGTAAGTTGATCTCACTATAGTATATTTACTTGGTCTTATGTGTTGAATTGTGTCCCCCTTCCCTATCTCCCAAACAACAAAACATGTTTAAGTCCTAACCCCATGAATGTGACCTTATTTGACAATGGAGACTTTCCAGATGTGATCAAGTCGAGATGAGGTCACACTGCATTAGAGTGGGTCCATATGACTGGTGTCCTCATTAAAAGAGAACACAGACTCCAGACTCAAGAGTCGCAGAGGATAACACCACATGAAGAAGGAAGCAGAGATTGAAGCAATACAGCTATGAGTCAAGAGTTGCCAGCAGCCTCCAGAAGCTATGGCAGCAGCATGGAGCAGGGTCTCCGGAAGGAACCAACCTCACCAGCACCTTGATTTCAGACTTTTATCCTCCAGAACTGTTGAAGAACACATTTCTGTTGTTTTAAGCCACCCAATTTGTGCCACTTTGTTACAGCAGCCCTAGCAAATCGTGCACTTGGGATGGAGACATAGGGGGAAAAGATCTTGCTCAGGATCAAATTCTACGAGTCCACGTATAGCCAAGCATGTTATCATTCCAGTAAAAATGTCGTATGGAGATATTATTCTTTATTAAAGAAATTCATCTACTGAATTATACAATATGCGACCTACATCTCATTTGGTATCCCACTGAAATATTAATATTAGAAAGCCGTCACACCTATCTGCCTCTTACTCAGCTCTCCTCTTTTGCTCTTGTTCATATATTAAGGATTGTACCATCCCAAACAGTAAATAGTCATACATAAACCCCAAGTAATTTTCTGGAACTTACCAGTACTTCTCCACTCCTATACTGGTGCCTTTCTTTTTACAACCACGAAGTGCTTGCATCTACCAAAAAAAACACTGAGAAAAATCAGTGGAACTGATGGTGGCAAACTCCATGCTTAAGGTGCAAATCCCATCAATAAAGCCCTGAGGCAAAGAAAGCTTGGGAGCTGTGCTCACTGGGAATTAGAGGCGTCTCTATATTCCATTGGTTCAAAGTGTTTGGGACCTAAGAAGTATGGGCATAAATATATCCTGCCTCAAATTTGCAGAACTATAAGTTGAGAGCCTGGAATAACTTCTTCTTAAACCAATGCAGGCAGCACTGTGTGCAGAAAGTGTAGGATCAAGAGCCGTCCCACGCCCTGACTCCTGACAATAACACCCAGGGAAGGAAAGCCTGTGAAAATACAGATGTGGAATGTCATCTTGAAAATTCAGCTAAAAAAGCAGACTATGCAATATAGTTTACAGGGTGGAGCCAGGAGAAATCTCTAGAATGAAGTTTGACATTCCAAAAAGTATGTAGGAAGACGTGATTTTTCTGAGTCAGGAAAACACGTTGAGCTATAGAAAAACAGCAGAGGGGAGATGAGGAAGTGGAGGAATCCAATGATAGAATCTAAATCTACATCCTGTAGTCAAAAGAAAAAAATTGCCCTGAGGAAAAGTAAGTTAATGCTGAAATAAATTTCAAATAAATTTGAAAGACATGGTAAAGTGCAAAAGAGAAGAAAGATATAAAAATTAATTGCATTTAGCTGATAAAAACAATGAGACAAAAATTGAGATCTCATGAAATAATTTTTGTTTTGCATTTTTTCAAGAAAAAGAAAGAATGGGGACATCATTTAAGTACATATAGAATTTCCCCAAATGTGCATCTCCTAGTTTGACCATCATGAATGTGTTTCCTTACATTTTTAGCTTTAGCAGAACACACAGAATGTGAACCACTGCACCCAAACACACTTATGTGTTTTTCGAAGGCACTTGTCTCAGGGAACGGCATCAGCCTGCACCCTGCCACTTAAACCTCCTCAAACATGGGATCATCAACAACTCCTCCCTCTCTTATCCCAAAACTAATCGGTCCACTTCCCTTCTTCATCTACCTCCCAACACCCTCTTCACTCTCCACACGTTTGTCCACCACTGTAGGTCAAACCTGCATTCAGCCCTAGGTTATCTTCATAGTTCAAAAATTTTTCCCTCACCATCTTCACCCACTCTCCCAAATCCATTCTCTATTATGCTGTAACCTGAAAAAACTTTATTAAATAAAGTGAATCATGCCATTTCTCTAATTAAAATATTTTACAGTCTTTCTATCATTGGCAAAATAAATTTCAATATGGCTTTTGAGGCACCCCTTATTTTACAAAGCACCCCCAGTTTTCATTTTCAGCCTCATCTCTGATGCCCGTCCCACTCCAGATATCCTCCAACTCACACACAGAAACTCTATTCAGAGGTGAGTTTAGATCAAAACAAGCCATTCTCTCTTAAGTCCAGGGCCTGACAGACCGAGGTAAGACCATTGACTTTCTTTTTTTTTTGCATCATGATAATCTATTATTCATATAAATTTAAATTTTTGGAAACACAGTATTGGTGAAAAAGATACTAGATGCCTGGGCAATTGCCAAGATTTATTTTCACAGCTCTAGCACCTGTGTTGTCGATATCCCTAATCACACTTTTAAATTTTACTTCAAGGTTAATTTTATTTTTTTAATTTATTTTATATATATTTTTATTTCAGAATATTATGGGGGTACAAATGTTTAGGTTACATATATTGCCTTTGCTCCACCCAAGTCATAGCTACAACATGTTCATCCCCCAGAGGGTGCGCACTGCACCCATTAGGTGTATGTATACCCATCCCCTCTTCCCCACTCCCACCTGCCCGACACCTGATGAAAGTTACTTCCATATGTGCACTTAAGTGTTGATCAATCAGTACCAATTTGATGGTGAGTACATGTGGTGTTTGTTTGTCCATTCTTATGATACTTCACTTAGTAGAATGGGCTCCAGCTCCATCCAGGATAAGACAAGAGGTGCTAGATCACCATTGTTTTTTGTGGCTGAGTAGAACTCCATGGTTTACATATATCATATTTTATTAATCCCCTCATGTATTGATGGGCATTTGGGTTGTTTCTACATCTTTGCAATTGTGAATTGTGCTGCTATAAACATTCTAGTGTAGATGTCCTTTTTATTCAATATCTTTTTTTCCTTTGACTTTTATTCCCAGTGAGAGAAGAAGCCAAGGAGGGTTTTCAGCTGAGTGAATAGCATACTTACATATGGTATGGCCACTCTTGTGACTGTTTCTAGAAGAGACCGCAACAGATACAGGGATGCTGGTCCAACTTTTGCAGT
>CAUYSK010099938.1:0-12133 GCA_963575035.1 Avahi laniger
CTTAGAGAAATGCTACTAGTCTCAGGCCAAAGGCCTTCTCTGGTGCCCCCACCCTCCAGCTGGTGCTCTCCCTCTGGTCCCAGTCCCCCCACAGTCCTGGAACCACATGCTAGAGCCCCATCTACCAGGGGACCCCATCAAGACCCCCCCCCCCCCCACCCACCCCGCCACTCTCCGCCCCTTGCTTGGGGCCGCCCGCCCCCCAAAGGGCAACATATGTAACCTAAATATCTGTACCCCCATAATATGCTGAAATAAAATAAATAAATAAACTGTGGCAGACAATGGGATATTATTCAGTGCTAAAAAGAAATAAGGTATCAAACAATGAAAAGATGTGGAAGAAACTTAAATGCATATTACAAAGTGAGAGAAGTCAGTATGAAAATGCTACATACTGTATGATTCCAACTATAACATTCTTGAAAAGGCAAAACTATGGAAACTTGAAAAAGGTCAGTGGTTGCTAGGGATTGGGGGAGGAAGGCATGAATAGGCAAAATACAGAGGATTTTTAGGGCAGTGAAACTACTTGCATGATACCATAATGGCAGATACATGTTGTTACACATTTGTCCAAACTCATAGGATATAACAACATCAAGAATAAACTCCAATGTAATCATGAACTCTGGGTGATAATGTGTGTTGGTTCATCCAGTGTAACAAATGCACCATTCTGGTGGGGGATATTGCTTAGGAGGGAGGCTATACATATGCAGGGGCAGGGGGGATATAGGAAATCTCTGTACCTTCTGCTCAATTTTGCTGTAAACCTAAAATTGCTCTAAAAAATAAAGGCTAATTTTAAAAAGCAATTAATCAATCAATCAATTGGGAAGTGCTCATTCCTTTTCTATTTTCTGGAGGAGATTGTATACAGTTGGTATTAATTCCTCTTTAAACATTGTGAAACCATCTTGGCTTCCAAAGATATCTTTTCAGGAGTTTTTAAACTATGAATTCAATTGTACAGAATAGAGAACACAGACATAAAAGTATATAAATATGCCCAAAGGATTTTTGTCGCAGGAACAAATGCAATTAAATGGAAGAAAGGTTCCTTTTTCAACAAATAGTTCTGGAACAACTGGATATCCATAGGCGAAAAAAAAAATATTTTTATAAGATCCTTGACCTTAACCTCCCACATTTTACAAAAATTAACTAAAATGGATTATGAACTTAAACATAAAATGTAAAGCTATAAACCTTCTAGAAGAAAACATAGAAGAAAACCTTTGAGATCTAGGGCTAGGCAGAGTTCTAAAGCCAAAAGCACAATCCATAGAAGAAAAAATTGATAAACTGGACTTCATATAATTAAAGCCATTTGTTGTGTGAAAGACTCTGTTAAGAGCATGAAAAGACAGAATATGGGCTGAGAGAAAATATTTGCAAACCACCTATTCCTTTGGGGCCCTGTCACCCCTCCCTCACGTAGACTATTGTGAGACTTAGTTGGCCTACTGGCCTCTGAACACTTCCTTGTTACAATCTGTTCTTGTATCACTGTCAGGTTATATAATTCATCAGGGTCATCTGTAACCTCATGCTTAAGAGTAATACCTCCAATTGCTTGTTGCGCTGTCATCTTCTTCTGCCAACTCGTAATGTGCTTGATGTCAACAGTCAAAGGAAGACTCAGAATGAGTAAAAAATATTTTTAAAAGTATTTTACATGCAATGATTTTATGGGAGTCTACACTTTAGAATAATTAGGCTTTCAGTATAAAGAATATAGCAGATATTTAAAGAAAAGAAACAATAATATAAGGCCACCAGCTCAGAATTAGACTTTTTGGGGGTGGTGGAAAAACTCATATGAATAGTTTGTTTGCAGGGGTCATCAAACATCTGAAGATATAAACATCCCAAAAATGCCTGAGATGAAGGTTTTCCTTTAAGAACTTACCAATTTAAATGAAAGTGCCCAAGGCTTTATTTATTTGAGGGACTAGAACTAACAAAGTAGTTCTCACATTTTTTTGTTGTTGTTTACTTCAGGATGTAAAGCAATTTTTTTTCTGAATGATATTCACGGTGTATGTAGACATAAGGTGGCAGGGCTTTGCTTTCTCATGTATAATATGGACCCCTTTTGTCTTTCCCTTACATCTTTTTTCTTTAACAGTCAAACTAGTAACTAGTTGGCTTAGTGTATTCCAATGAACTTTGTACTTTCTTGCTTCAGTGTTACCTCTTCTTTGAATACTTTAACTACCATCAATTGAAATATTAACAATTCTTTAAGATCCATATAAATTCCTTCTTATCAAGACTTTCCTGATACTACTTCCAACACTAATATCATCATTCCTCTTTAATAACATCCATGAATCTTACTTTTACTGTTTCTGGTCATGTGTATTTTACCTTGCAGAATAGTATGTGTTATCATCCAATGGCTAGATTTAGATATGTCCAACACATTGTATCTGCCTTCAAAGAAGTTATAATAACTGTGAGAAGAGTTCAATAAAAGTTTGTAGCAATAATAAATGCTGATGTTTACTGAGTGCCTACCACGTACCAGTCAAGCATTAATAATTCTTAAAACCATCCTACAGATTAGTAATCTAGACAATTAGTGGTAAATGGCCAAGGTTACACAGATAATAATAGCAGAGACAGAATTAGAAACTCTAGCCATCTGGTTTTAGAATTTTAATAATTAAGCAATACTGGAAATTTGAATGAGACTAAATAAGCACACATTCTGAACATACAAGTATATAAGCATTTAGTCTCTTTCCATTTCCTTCCATCTGGTTACCATAGTTACCTCCTCTACCTTCAATTAGAGCCAAGATTTTATTTGTACCAACTCTTTCGGGCTTTGTATAATGCAGAATCTTTTGCTGAATAGTTGGAGACATGGTTGTAAGACATCACAGAGATGACCGTAAAATGTCCTAATAAAAATTGATGCTTTACTTTATTGAGGTTTCACTGTTAAATAGGTAGCTAAGAGACTTAGCTCAATTACCACATTGGTGGTTGAGTTAACTGATTCAATGGAAAGAAAGAGTTAACATTACTATTGACTTAGAATCAGTAAGTAACTTAAATACAGAGAGAAACAGCCTTAATGTATAAAATGGTGTTTTCAAGAGTTATATAAATGTTAATCCATACACTTGATTTAAATCTTCCTAGGTGCCATGGCTAATTTCCCTTTTAATAGTTATTACAAAATTTCTTCTGATGTTCTTCAGGTTTTCTTCAAAATGACTACGAAAGTTTATCACAGCAAAGCTCCCAGCAGCACATGTAATAGATATATGGCAACATTTTTCTGACGTTTTCATGGGACTGATACGGCAGTAATCATGGGTGCTACCCTAAGGTGCATAGTGCATTTCAGGGATTACATTTCATAGTTTTTCAGTCTGTAGCAAGTAGAAAACAAAATAGACAAAAGCTACCCAACAGTGTCAATTGAGCCATCAAGACTATCAGTCCACTGTCCCTCATTCCAAACCATGGGTATTGATATATTTTTGAGAAGAGGCAATTATATACACACTACGTATGTACACATATTGCTATACATATATACAAACACCAACTGTACATTCTGTCTTTCTTCTCCAGTAGTTACCAATAGCTAGTACACAACATTTAATTTTATTTTATGAAATCTTAAATTTTCTCCATTTCTCATTTGTCTTTGCCTATATATTTTACAGAAGAATATCGGTGCATAGGTATTATAGAATTGCATATTTAAAGTTATCATTATAGTGGAAACATTCTCCACAGTGTTAGTAGTCATAACTGCCATTGCCATTGAGCATGTATCAATTTTTTTAGATATTCATCTATAATTGAAAAAACTTTCATAGAAACTTCTGAGATAAATAGCTTTAGGCACTCATATCTTTTTCTACTTTTGAATAATTTCCTTGGGATAAATCTAGGGAATGGGACCGTTAACACTTTTAATTACCTTGAAATGACATATGCAACACTTTAAATCTGTATTTGTAGTGTTAATGCTTTGATTTCTACATTTTTTCAACAAAAAGAAAATACTGAGATATATTAGCAGATTCTCTTTTCTCTACTGTACTCTTTCTAACGATTATTAATAAATACCTAAGTAAAAAATAAAAAAAAATTATACCTGAAATTTCTAGAAAAAAGGACATTATATGCTGAATTAAGCTAAACTTGAAACTTAAAGCATTTTTATTTAAGCTAACTTGTATGATTTTAAGAACATTAAATTCTCATGTAAAAGTAGTAACAAATACTAAGAGGGAAATGATCACCCATGACTTATTCTTCTACACTTTATTCTATGAATATAACTTGACAATTAGATATCATAAAAAACTGTGAATTCTTCTGAGGCATAATATTTCTTCGTAAGCATGATTTTGATCACTGCACACTACTAATATCAATATATTCTATTTTACTTAATCATTTGCCTCTTAGCGCACATTTTAGTGTAATTTAAAATTTTTCAACTTTACAAACAGTATTGCAATGAGCAAGGATCAAATTTTTGTCTATATTTCTTATTATTTCCTTAAATTACTAGAAATGATATTAAAGATTGATTACAAATAGTTTTAAGGCTCTTGATACATGGTATCAAATTACTTTTCCAAAAGCAGTAAAAAAACCTTGAATTAAGAAAACAATTTTCACATATGAAGTAAAAGCATTATTTGGAATATGTCAAAAGTAGCCATTTGGCTGTTATACTTTTGTGGGATAGTTACTCTTTAACGGTGGATAACAAAGTCCAGAAATGAGAAAGAAATCAAATGCAGCAAAGCAGGGAAAAAAGACAGGAAGGGCAGAGGCTGGAGAAACAGTAAAATTCTGTTAATAAACATCATGCTTTGCCTGGCTGTGCATTGAACATCAGAGACTTGGTTGGGCAAGGGAGCCAGAAGTGGTCTAAGCCTTTTATTTCCATTGTAATTTTTCTGGATATCTAATGGCAGGTTGGTTTGGAGTTGAAGTATTACTGGAAAATCATACTTTTTGGTTTGTATAGAAAACATAGTGGCTCTTGTAAACAAGTGTGAAATCTCCTTGAAAATTTGAGTGGCTTTAGAATAATTGTATCAGCAAATTAACATAAGAGAAAAAAAGGAACCACAAATACCAAAAGAATACATGGAAAGAATCATACTTTATTATGTTAACCCATGTATTCATTTATTTATTAATTAAACTAATATTTATTGAGCAACTACTATATGTCAGACACTTCTCTAAATGCTGGAGCTATGATAGTGTATCAGAGAGTTATTGTCCATATCCTTATAAAGCTTATAGTTTAGAGAGAAATACTGACAATTAATCAGGCAGTTATATAATAATAGGAGGATAGCAAGCTCAGTGGGATGAAGAAAATATTATAGGGACAACCAACCCTGTTAGGGTGGTAGGAAAAACATCTGAGACCAGTTTTTAAGTGAAAACTGAAAGGTAACTGATGGAACAGAGTGGGTTGAAGAACCAAAACTCTGACTATGAAATTTTCCTTATCCATCATCAGTCTAGAAATAATAATACCTTACACTTATTTAGAACCTCACATCTTCCAAGGGTGTTCTGGTATAGAGAACTAGAGAATTTAAAACTATAGAGATCATTACAGTTATGGACAACCTGTGATACCAGATATATTTTAGTAATCCAGAAAAGGGGATAGGAAAACTTTAAAAAGAATTTAAAAAGAGGACTGGGTGCAGTGGCTCACTCCTGTAATCCTAGGACCCTGGAAGGCCGAGGTGGGAGGACCACTTGAGGTCAGGATTTCAAGACCAGCTTAAGCAAGAGGGAGACCCATCTCTACCAAAAATAGAAAAATTAGCCAGCATGGTGGCATGTGCCTGTAATTCCAGCTACTCAGGAGGCTGAGGCAGGAGGATCACTTGAGCCCAGGAGTTTGAGGTTGCTGTGAGCTAGGCTGACACCATGGCACTCTAGCCCAGGTGACAGAGTGAGACTCTGACTCAAAAAACAAACAAAAAAAGAATTGAAAAGGAGAAACAAATCTCTTAGTGAGGTAGGAGCAATAATTAAGACTAGACCTCTGTAACAAACATTTTGTTCAGTTACAAACATGCTTAAGTTAATTGTGTAGTTAAACTTGTATTTGTTTCCAATAGGCTTGTTTTTAGATCTTCCTTTTTGTTGCTGTTGTTGTTTTCTCTAGAGACCTGACAAAGTACTCCTTCAAGAACAAGAGATATCACTTAACTCTAGTGAGAGTGGCTCTTATCAAAAAGTCCCAAAACAACAAATGTTGGCATGGATCAGGAGAGAGAGGAACACTCATACACTGCTGGTGGGACTGCAAACTAGAACAACCTGTATGAAAAGTAGTATGGAAATACCTCAAGGAACTAAAAGTAGAACTACATTTGATCCAGCAATCCCACTATTGGGTATCTACCCAAAGGGAAAAAAGACATTGTATAAAAAAGACACCTGCACTCAAATGTTTATAGCAGCACAATTTACAATTGCAAAGATGTAGAAGCAACTCAAGTGCTCATCAGTACATTAGTGGATTAATAAAATGTGGTGTGTGTGTATATATATATAAGGGGGTGTGTATATATATATATATATATAGATAGATAGATATTCCGTGGAGTACTACTCAGCTATAAAAACATGGTGAACTAATACCTCTTGTATTAACCTGAATGGAATTGGAGACCATTCTTCTAAGTGAAGTATTGCAAGGATGAAAAAAACACCACATGTACTCACCATTAAATTGAAACTAATCGATCAACACTTACGTGCACATATGGAAATAACAATCATCAGAAATCAAGCAGGTGGCAAGGGTGTGGTGGGGGTTGGTTAAATTCACACCTAACAGGTACAACGCACACTATCTGGGGGATGGGCAAACTTATAACTTTGACTCAAATGGTACAAAAGCAATTTATGTAACCAAAACGTTTGTACTCCTGTAATATTCTGAAATAATAATAATAAAAAAAGAACACATCTCAGCTAGAGGGACCCAACTCCAAATCTAGCTGTTATATTAGTGGCTATGCAGAAACAAACTTGATGGAGTCAGCCAACCATAGGAACACTGGCAGGAGCTCTTCAGCTGACATCTACAAAGAAGCCTGTCTGGATGATGACAGGTATTCTTACAGTGAATATCCAGGGTGTGACCAAACTTTTCTTAGGCTTTTAGGAATACTACCTAATTTGATTCTTACTGTAGTGATATGTTGTGGCCAGGAAAGATATTTTATTTTTCAAAAGAAGAAACCGATTCAGAAGTATTGAATGCCTTGCCTAGGGTCATCCTTCCAGTAACTCTGTCATGGCTGGAAGTGAGGTCTTCGGATTCATCGTCTATTGCTCTTTCTATTAATATCAGTTTCCTTAACACCTCTGGATTGGCCTGCTCCATGGAATGTGAATTATTAGAAAGATCCACTATATCTGGGGAAACTCTTTAAGACTATGGAGATCAAATTTTAAACCACAGGACAAAGTTGCATCTTTAACACAAGTTTGAAAAGAAAGCAAATTGTTCTTTGTCTGCTGTCTAACCTTTCTGTAAAAGACTTACCAAATAGCTATAAGTCTGCAAACATTCTAATCCATCATTAACTTCATCAAATGCTTACTTGGAACAACAGGATTCCAAATATGTATTCAACTATTTTAAATAGCACAGGATGAATGAAGCCAAAGGCAACTTTAAAATGCTTTCTTTTTGAACTCTATGATACCAGCACTTTCTAATAAATTTTAATGTTGATCGATTGATCCTAACTCCATTTATGGGACATTACAATGAAAAACCAAATGACAGATCATTTTTAGAAGATTATCAAATCTAATTACTAATATTATCCTCAGACATTTGATTAATTTGCTTTCTGTTATAATAATTTTCAAATTTTCTTAGTATGTTGACCCACAAATTTCCACCTCCAGAAAACTGAACAGCATTGTTCTAGCTAAGCTTTGCTTTTCCCACAGACTTACATAACATAATTTAATTATATCTTTTTTTTTGAAGATGGCCAATAACTTGGCTTTTTTTCTCTCCCTAAGGAGACACTATGTGCCTCAGAGCAACAAAGCAAGATTTTTTAAGCATATACTGCACAAAATAATTATAGTCAACTCTTAATATTCTATGGTACAGGAAAGCAGAGATAGCATATGTGACTGAAGTCCATGGAAATGCCCTAAATTTCATTTCAAAAAGCAATTTTAACTTCTCGTTTAAACAAACCTGTTATTTGCAGCAAAATTGGTTGATGTGAGGTTTGCTTCTTTTTTGGAACCAGCCAGAGGGTAAAGCAGGGAACTCACAAAATAGAAGTACCCTTAAACTCAACAATCAATTCCCAAGGAAATGAAAGTTAACTATAATCATTTGGCACTACATAAAGAAAGAATTCTACAGGAAATGTAAACACAGCTAAAACCATCTGATGTTTATTGTTTTCAGATTTTAAATGCCCTCTTTAAAACCAATATGTAGGAAGAGTCATTGGATTTTCTTTACCAACTTTGTGATTATTTAAAACCAAATCACTGTGCTACACACTTAAAAGTTTCTCTAGGAAATATAAAAATGAAGATATCACGTTTAATTTCTGTATTCCTATGTGATGACATTAATTGGGAGGCCAAGCTGAAACTGTGCATAAAAAGCAGCTTATCCACTTCCAAAAAGTGATTCATAATTTTAATTGTTTTTAAGTGCAAAGCAACTAAAGAGGCAAGTTTAAGCCTCCAATTCCCAAAATGCATTTTCACTGTATAGAAACGTTCATTGTTCTTTGTGATCTTTAAATATCTGAAGGACCTTTAAGGAAGGCAAAATGGAAGAAAACATGTCCTTCTACTTGTTGATATCCATTCAACCAGGGATCTTTTTCCAAAATAGCCAGTTTTGTTTATCTGAATAAAATCTATTGAGACATGCAACATACATGATTTGCGATCTCCACAGTTATTTTTAGGAAACACCTTGAATTGAATAGCAGTTCTCCAAGGGTGGTTCCCATAGCACCAGTTTTATCTGGGAATTTGTTAGACATGAAAAATCTTGGACCCCACCCCAGGGCTACTGAACTGGAAACTCTGTTTGGGGTGTAAACAAACTAAATTTGAACAAGACTTTCAGGTGATTCTGATGCATGCCAAAGTTTGTAGGCTACTCCCTTAAAAGCTCCGACTTCTCACCATTGTCTCAAAGTTATGAGAGTCTAACAAAACCGGAATCTCTGGAAACACCCGGGAGTTTGCTAAAAACTTTCATCAGGGACTTTTATCATGCGTAACCTATAGAAGTTTGTACTAAATATCCAGCCTTCTTCTTAATTATCATTAGATTACTAAACATCTACTGTCAATACTCATGACATTCAAAAATGTTTCTTCTCAACTTTTACCAATAACTTTGCTTCACATTTACTGATCGACATCAATTACATAAAATGCAAATTTCACATGTTGTGTGTTTCTTATTTTGGTCCTTCGGCATCTTTACAATTGGTGAGCGACTCACTTCATTAGTGATATTTAAAAATTTTTAAATACCTTTGGTCATTGTATTATTTAGGGTTCTCCAGAGAAATAGAACCAATAGGAGATTACACACAAACACACAAACACACACGCGCGTTTATATAAAGAGATTTATTATAAGAAATCGGACCTACATCAGAAGATGGTAGACAGAAGCTGCCTGCACAACACTGCTCTCACAGAGAGGATTGAAAATGGTGAATAGATACCCACATTTTGATTGATTGATTGAGAGTGGGATGAGCTGCTCAGCAGGACCAGAGGTAATTAGGGAAGATACCCACATGTGGGAAAGAAAAAAAGGAGAAAATCCCAGACTTCACAATTCCCCTGAGGGTACAGCAGCCAGAACTGCAGGAGGACCCCTCCACTGCAGTGGGCCTCTGGTCTTAGACAGAGACAGAATGGGAGTCTGTGCAGTTCCATCGCTCTGGAGAGAAGGGACCGCTGGCTTGCAAGCCCTGGGCGCTGTGGTTGGCAACAATGTAACATCTCAACTCCAGAACAGTACTTTTGCCCAGGGGTCAGATCGGTGACTGCAGCTTCCTCCTTGTCCCCGCCAGGCGGGGAGGGAGCGGGGAATCCCAGCACCCGCGTGCACCCTGTGGGCAGATAAAGTGCGCCCCCACTGCTGCCAGGGACCCTGGGCAGAGCAGGAGTCCAAGGAAGGGCCTGGCATCCACTGCTGTGGCCTGGGTGATCCTGTTCAACTGTATTTCCCTGGGATTTGGGTAGAGCATGTGCCCACAACCCTTGGCACCCACTGCCCACTGCCAGGGCAGCTAGACAGCTGCCACTGCCACTGCTGCCTTAAGGACAATCAGTGGGACAAAAGCCAGCACCGCCATGGCCTTTGGATTTGGGTGGTCTGCACACCATGGATCCACACTGTCCTGCACAGGCACCCTCGACACTGTGCCCTGCCCCATCCACACACCATGTTCCCACTCCGTGACCACCTACACCCATGCTCATGAGCACCACGCCCCACAGATATGCCCCATACTGAGTAGGTTACCTGCCCTGAGGGTCCACTCTGGCCAGGGGTCCCACTCCACTATGCACATAAGCTACGACTTGCTAGCCCACTGCACACTGAAGGCCACTCTACTCCATTCTCCATGAGCCTGCAGGGCCGCTATAACCTGAATGCCTGCTATGCCCCGCACGGACTTCACCCTGCCCATGCTCCTGGCACCTAGGCTGCCCAAGCTTGTACACATGTGCACCATGCCCAGCAGACCTCCTTCATCCTGTGCACACCTCATCCTGACAGCCAGCTCCACCTCGTGTGCGCATCTGGCACCAAGGGACAGCCGTACCACAGTGGCCCAGTGATAACCACAGGGGAACAGGGGAGACACAGCAGAGTAGCCACATCAAAGGTTTACAGTATATCTGCCCTTTTTCTGCCTGGTCAAGCTTCCCGAGTGGGAACCAAGCATACCATTCATGGACCCATCCCTCTCTTTACTAACAACAAAGGTCTCAGCAGTGGAGAACAGGTGTACTATATCTGCTATCTAGTTCATGCTGAGAGAAGTGGCCACAGATGAGAAAGCACCAGCATAAAAACTCCAGCAATATGAAAAAACAGGCTGTCTCAACACTCCCAAAGGATTACACTAGCTGTTCAGTAATGAACTCCAACCAAAAGGAAATGCTGAATTGTTAGAATAAAAGATATGAAATTCAGATTATGGATGGCAAGTCAGAGGAATGGAATTGAAGAGATGGTAGAAAACCATTTCAAAGAAACCAAAAAAATAATTTAGGACATGAACGAACAATTTACTAAAGAGACAACATTAGAAAAAATATAATAGAACTTAAAGAAATGAGAGAGTCATTTCAGGAATTTCAAAATACATCAGAAAGCTTTAATAACAAGCTTTAATAACAAGCTTTAATAACAACCAAACAGAAGAAACAATTTCAGAGCTTGAAGATAAGGATTCCAGGCTGGGTGCAGTGGCTCATGCCCATAATCCTAGCACTCTGGGAGGCCAAGGTGTTAGGATTGCTTGAGATCAGGAGTTCCACAAGGGTGAGACGCCTTCTCTACTAAAAATATATAGAAAAGGCCGGGCGTGGTGGCTCACGCCTATAATCCTAGCACTCTGGGAGGTCGAGGTGGGTGGATTGTTTGAGCTCAGGAGTTCGAGACCAGCCTGAGCAAGAGCGAGACCCCATCTCTACCAAAAATAGAAAGAAATTAATTGGACAGCTAAAAATATATAGAAAAAATTAGCCGGGCATGGTGGTGCATGCCTGTAGTCCCAGCTACTTGGGAGGCTGAGGCAGTAGGATTGCTTGAGCCTAGGAGTCTGAGGTTGCTGTGAGCTAGGCTGATGCCACGGCACTCACTCTAACCAGGGCAAGAAAGCGAGACTTTGTCTCAAAAAAAAAAAAAATATATATATATATATAGAGAGAGAAAAAATTAGCTGGGCATGGTGGCACATGCCTGTAGTTCCAGCTACTCAAGAGGCTGAGGCAGAAGGATCGCTTGAGCCCAGGAATTTGAGGTTGCTGTGAGCTAGGCTGATGCTGTGGCACTTTAGCCCAGGCAACA
>CAUYSK010099940.1:0-43089 GCA_963575035.1 Avahi laniger
TATATATATATATATAAAGAAAATTAATAACATGTTTAATACAAAAAATGGGAAAATAAATGGAAGTATTTATCTAGAAAATTTTCGTAGACTTTTTTTGGGGAAATTTGATAGTTGATGACATTTGGGTTACTATTTTCACTAGAAATGAATAATTTTTGTTACTTAGACACAGATCTTCACAAAGAGTGTTGTAAGTGTATTAGTAATAATTAGGCTTATTTTGGCTTACAAGTATCTCAAAGAGTGAGCAAATAAGCAGAGGATTGTTTTTATGTCACTGTACAGCGATTGGTGGAAAAGAATTTGCAGCGCTATAATATGTGAAAAGCATATGGCCTGAAACTGAATGTACTGAACCAAACCAGTGAGTGCAAAAGGAGAAAAGGAGCACGTCTTTGTGACGATGCCCTGATGAGAAAGAGGCAGAGCTGTGCAGGCATGGGATTGGACTGTGGCTTGATAGATCATTTGTTTTTAACTGAGAAGCCTGGTTGTGGTCCAGATTATAAGTAGGCACTGATACAAGGAAGATAAAGGTCCCAAATCTGGGGCTTTTATTAGTAAAGCATGCTTCAGACTGGCAATCAGAACTTGTGTGTAAAATCTTGGGAAGATATATCTATCTGTTAAAATGTATTAGTCATAAAACTTTGCTGAGTGTGAGATGGCTAACTCATTATTCATTTTGTGTGTGTTTTGTTATTATTCTTTTGTGTTTTGCTTTGTTTTAGAAAGGACATTTTGCCATTATACCAGAAAATCCAAACTCCTGGGCTGCTATCTCTTCAAATTCACAATAAAGAAATATGTTGTTTTTAGAATACTATGTCACTGCTTTCAATACAAAATTGTATAAATAAGTGAAAAAAATCTATTAAACATTTCAAGTCCTCTCTGAAGCATGGTCTAAAATATCAGGAATAAATATTAAGTTCTTCAGTGTGTAGAATATCAATGCTTTTTATTTTAAAGAGAAAATATACTTTTTTGAAGAGCTCATTTTGATGCTAATCTACTTTATTTAGTCTGGCTTTTGCTGCTGACATATCACAGTATTTATGCAATAGCTTCAGAAAAAAAGTTGCAAAGGAGGTCATATGCTTTCATCTTCCTGTAGGGTAATAAGCTCAGTGGCTAAAGATAATAATTAAAAAGGATAAAATAAAAATCAGGTAACAAATTAAAATTAATACACTGTCATATTTTCCCTTCAAATTTATTTACATGTATGGCACTATATATAATTTCTTAAGACAGATCCATGTGATCTTTACTCTAAATATATAGGAAGCCAGGATAAGAGGTGGAGATGACCAGATGACTGTAGCCCCACTGAATCAGAACATCTTGAGCTGAAAATATAGCATGTGCATTTTTAAAAAATTCTTCAGATGATTTAGAATGATTAAGAAACCCCTAGAGCTGGTCATATTTCCAGGAGAGGAAACAAAATCTTAAGGTTCAATAAAGCATGGAGATGGGATAACTAATAAAGCAGAAGATAAGGTGGGCAGACACCTGTGCAGATGAAAGAGATGTGAAATACTGGTTAATCTGGGCTCTTTTAAAATTGTTAATATTTGTGCTCAGTTAAAATATCTAATGATTTGTATTTATCAAAGATTTCAGGTTTGTTTACTTTGTAGATTAATTACTTTTTCCATAAAAGCAAATATAACAAGCTAGTTCTTTTTGTAGAAATGGGAGATAAATTTCAAGACATTACAAATCAGTATATGTTTTTAGCCCAATGCTAAAGGGCACAAGGATTTTTTTTTTCAGAGCAAGAACAAATCTAAGGTTAATGAATTATTGCCCTACAATCAAGTTTTTCTTATGCATTCAATTTTATGCATGTTATACTAGAACTTTACATATAGTATCCTCCTCCCTGCTTCCTATTGACCCAGGGTCATGGAGTATTTTTACTGCTGCTCCCACCACAGGAAATGTGATTCCTGAAGTTCAAGGAAACATGATGCTTTCATAGTCTTGAGGTCATTTTTTGAATTAGTAATTAAGTAATCCATATTAGCAATATAAACAAAATTGGACAGAATACAAATGATTAAGGCTTACTGTAGCCCCACTGAATCAGAACATCTTGAGCTGAAAATATAGCATGTGCATTTTTAAAAAATTCTTCAGATGATTTAGAATGATTAAGAAACCCCTAGAGCTGGTCATATTTCCAGGAGAGAAAACAAAATCTTAAGGTTCAATAAAGCATGGAGATGGGATAACTAATAAAGCAGAACAAGCACAAAATGAGGGTATAAATCAAAGACAATATAAAGTAAAAGAATATACAAATACATGAAGAAATGTCAAATGAAAATGAAAGTAATATGGCATACAGTAACTGGATTACCAGACCAGAAGTAAACCTGATGAGCAAAATATCAAATGAAATTTAAATGTAAAGTTGTGCATTGCATTTATTGAGAAAGAAGCTTCTTGAGGTCAAAACTCATGTCTACATTCAACTTCTTAACCACCACAGTCTTCCAGTATTAGATGCTCAGTAACTATTTCCAGGATGAATTCATGCTCTCTAACTAGAAAAGTAATAACAAAATTCATGGAGAAGTGGAAGAAACAATGGTTACACTTGCTTCACTTTTCCAGGTACGTGGCAGATGCATGGAACAGATGGCTGCTGTATCAGATGCCTGGTGATTGATTAGGCAACAAATGTGTGGCAAGCAAAAAGGATCTCTTTCCAAGAAGGTTATCAAGAAAGAGGCAAGACAACTATCCCAGGACTACTCCTAACCTCCAGCAATGGCCTCACAATCATATTGAGTTTCCTAATTTAACCAAAAAGATTCTTCAAATGTGTGGAGAGATGATTAGACTGTGTTTTATAGTTTAAAATAAATGGCACTTGAAGGTTTTTGATAAAAGTTAATTTACATGATGACCTTTATGCAAACACTCTGTGTTTGCTATGCCTTCCTTTAAACACACTAACACATCAATATTTTCTGGAAATAATTCAGTATGTAATATTTTGCAAATTAACCCTTAATTTTCTTTAGGTAATTAATGTGAGTAATCTCTATGTTCTCCTAAGTTTAAATTTATTTCATTTAACTATAATTATAAAGACATAAAGATTGGAGAATAAAAATTGAATGAATTAATTTTCTATTCTGCTCACTCATCTCTCACTTACCTGTAATAACAGAGTTCAGGAAAAAAAATGCAGACAATTGTATTAAATTTAACTTAATTTAAGTATTTATAAATCAATGTCATTATAGCAAAATAATTTTCTTTAATGATCAAATGTCTATTCTTTAACCCTAAAAAAGTCTCATATATATTAATATATATATTATGTATATATGTGTTTTCTCCTTATCAGTTTCATTATTCTTTCTTTTCTCTCTCTTGTTTCATTTTTTTTCTTATCGCTCTCTCTCTCTCTCTCTCTGACTCTTATGTGCACATACACGCACACACATGCATACTTCAATCACACATTCACAAGCACGCATAGTCATTATCACTCTAACTTGCTAGTGAATAGGGTATATCAGGATAATGGATTTTGTAAGGTGATAAAATGAGCAAGAGAAAATCCTAAAAGTCTTAAAAGACCAAATTCATAGCAGGAATTAACAGTAAGAGTCATATAAAGGACATGGTATCTATCAGGCATCAAGTTATCTTACAGATGCATCTCAGGTTTGCATAATAATGCCTGGTGTCTATGTGTACTGAGGGAGGAATAGTCATGAATTACACATTTTGTTTTATAGATAAGAACAAGAACATTAAAACCCACTGAAATTCAAAGACAGAGTCAAGGCCGTACATCTGTATGTGGCTTAGGTTGAAATTGAATCCAAATTCTGCCAGACTTGGAAGCCCACACTCATTTCCCTGCCTTGACTGCTTTTCTTTCTATGTGATAGTGTGTATTTTTTAAAGGGCAAGAGAAAGAATGGCTGGATTTACCCAGACCTGACATTCTTCAGATGTGCTGTTGGTTACGAACCCCACAGAACCCTACTCAATATCCAATAGCATATCAAAATAGACTTACAAAAGTTGACGGGGCACATTTTATAAGAAAATTGGATATCAGAAAATGTTCGCTATGTGTTAGCATTATAAACCATATTTACAGACAAGAGTCCAGTTAAGATTATGAACATTTTGATTTCTCATTAAAAAAGAGTTAAGTCCTTAAAGCCAGTAGTAACCTATCCAATGTTTGCTCAAATATAAATGCTTCTAGCCCACAGTATATTATTATAATTGTCAGTACAAAAATTAACTCAGCTAGATATTAAATAACCTTGCTATTAAAATTGTGTGAATGAAGGATAAATACATTAAGTATGAAGCTTTTTTTCAGAATAAGGCAAAGGGAAGAAGAATCTCTGGTGCTGGTTAGATGTAGGTTTGTACCTTAGCTCTGCCGCTTACCAACTCCTTCATCTCCACCAATGAACTAAACTTGTCTGAGGAAATTTCCTCATCTGTAAGTATGAGGGGAGTTGTTACAATCTTAATGAGTTCGGTGTAAATTAAGTAAGGTGATATTGGAATATACTTAGCACTTAGCATTCTGCCAGCCACTGATACCATTTATTAGCATACAACACTTACAGAATATACATATAATGACTTATTAAATGCAGTTTTGACTCAGTTGTTTCCTTCGGAATAAGATCTGTGTTTGTTTTGGTGTGTTTGTTGTTGTTGTTGTTGTTGTTTGTCTGTTTGTTAGTATATAGTTCTGGCTCTACGGATTGCCAAGCACTTCAAAATAATATGGTTTGATAAATGCTGATTAGTTAGGCCCCAATCTTGGTAGGCATCAAGGGCCTGGAGATTCTTATATTTAACAACCTATTCAACTGCATGCCCTCTAACCTCTAATGATCTATTCAACTGCATGCCCTCTAACACCTAACGATCTATTCAACTGCATGCCCTCTAACTTCTCCACTTGGTACTTTGCCTTCCAGCACATTTATGCAGATGACTTCAGGGCCTGGCTTCTAACTTCTTTCCCTGAGGAAGTTTAGGGAAGTAGGATTTTTTGCTCTCACTGGCTGCTGTTAATGAGGTGTATTGCTAGAAATAAGCTTGATAATTTAAATTTGAGTAGGTGTTTTAAGGGGTCAGGCAAACATTTTCATAATTACCAATACCTTAAAATAAAGGAATATATTTTTTATGATATGAATTCAGCTGCCTGGCTTTTGTGCTTTATTTGGAGAAAGAGCAAGTTAATTACTTCCTAAAGTTTCTCAAGTTACATATGGTCCCTTGTCTCATAGAGTTGTGAATATTGGCACCACTGACTAACGTGGGGAAAAATAGTGTCATCCGCTATGCAGGGGGTGATTAATACCATCTGCTGGGTACCACTGCCCCTAAAAACTTGCTATGTGCTAAGGAAGTTTAGGACTTTTTCTTCTTATTTTATTCCAGTGAAAATCTAGTATTCCATTTACTCCCTAGTAATAAGCCAGAGGCAGGATAACTTTGTTTTTTGAGTGGTATTTTATTTTTACAGGTACTTTATAAGTATTTCACAGGTTAACATATACAATATGAAATTTTGAGAAATCTGAGTCTGGTTTGCAACCAAATGAGATATATCACTCAACAATCTTATACTGTTTGTAGATTTTATTCTAGAGAATATTGACCTATTTTTTTCACAATAAAGAAGGAAAGTATTTAAATTATGTTTTAACTGAAACAATATGAGAATGATTTTCTAAGAACAATTATTAATTTATTTGTCTAGAAATATTTAAAAAGAAAGAATGTGCTCTACTTTGAATGTTGTAGATTTAACTAAAACTATTTGAAGGAGGTACCTGAACTTGGTAACATTTTTTTAATTTTAGTTTTATATATATGTATATATATTCCTACTAAAATTTACACATAGCATTGTATAGCACATTAAATTTACAAAAATAAATCTAGAAAATAATAGCAATAGCAGCAAGTATATACTTTTGAATCATTTATTTTGGGAGGGAGTTTAGGGGTACAGATAGCAACATCATTGTTTGGTCAATTACATGAACACTGAAGCACACAGATGTGAGTTCAAATCTTGGCTCTGTCTCCTAATAACTCAAGACCTTGGTTAAAACACTTCACATGGTTAAGGCTCAGTCTCCTCACCAAGGAATTAGGGATGATAGTTGTTTCAATAACGTGTGTGTGTGTGTGTGTGTGTGTGTGTGTTGCATTGTCTCATCTGGAGCTGAATGATTACTATCATTGCAGATTAAAATCTGCCTATACCCATTTTTAAAACCCATAATTGCTAGAAAGCAATAGTGAATTAGAATGCTGAGCTTTCATATACATTTTTAAAGCATCTTTTTTTCTTCACGAGCTTATATTAAATACAAGACTAATTAATACAACATTAACAAGTGATTATTTACAGATTATTCTGAAAATAACTAGACATTTGGCTAAATTCAAAGAATTTTTAATCAGATTGGTTTGTTGAGTATGTATAGATAATTAATTATATATAGAAATTGAGTTCAATTTTTATGCTTAAAATTAGAGAAATTGATACATTTATATACCAGTTATTATAGGTTGTTAAAATCCATATACACAAAAACAAAATTAGAAAAAAATATTAATATTTGAAATTTGTCAAAAAATATTTTAATTCAACAAAACTATTTTCCCTTGAACAAGACCTTCATAAAAGCAGAAATCAAAGCTGTAGAAATAGCAAACAACATATCCATGTTCTTTCTTGTATTATTAGGTTTAATCAACATGTCCAGAGTTGGCTGTCTGATCTCCTTGGAAATAGTGTCATATTGGGACCTCAGAATTTATCTCTAGCATCAGTAATTAGGAACTCAGAAAGTGATAAGCAGACACTCTTGATGAAGTGAAGGCCACATTTTTGAGTCCATGTATACCCTTTATCTGTGCTACCAAGAATACTTTTCACATTGTCTCATTGAGGAAACTCTGGAGTAGCTGGGAGAAAACACTGACTCATATATGAAAAATGATTCAATTTTCCAACTTAAATATTAACAGCCACCTGTGCAGTATTTTTAGTTGGCATTCAAGTGGGACACATGTATTATTTATGCTTCAGACATCTATGTGTTCAAAACATGGAAAGCCATGAATATTCCTTGGAGATTTGCTCACTGAGAATATAATAGTCCTTAACCACAGTTCTTCAAGACACCCTTAAGTGGGAGTGTGGCACTGCAACCATCTACATTTAGTTGGTGTCAGCATATCATGCAGAGCTATGCATAAATCAGGTCCAGGAGTTCTGCTCTTTGGTCACCTGATACTCTTGAAATCCAACATTTGGCAACATGTACCTATTCAATGAGAAGATAGAAACTATAGCATTATTTACAGAGATAATTTAATATATATACTGTTAACTAGAGTTTGAACATAAAAGGCAAAATTGGAACACTAATGTGTCATGGATGTAGTAACTGTAGGGTGCAACTAAAAACCATAGGGCTGGGCAAACAAAAAATGGTTAAGATTATTAAAGTTTAGAGATTTGGCGGAAGGAGTCAACAGCACTGAAACTTAGATTCTGATGGAAGGGAAGCTTGATATTCTGTGAAAGAAAGGACACACAAATAATGTATACATAGGGATGGATGAATGTTTTTTCCCTTATGATATTATCAATTAATTTCATATTATGAGTTAAATTTTGCAGAAGTATGAATTTTTGTCATAGAATATAAATTACTAATATAAAACAGTTTTACTATGAAGTAGAAAACTGTATATAGTAATACTGAATCTGTATTTAAGCCCGTGCTTAGACAGATTAAACAAGTGCTGTTATTTACACAACTATAAAGGAACACAGTATACCTCCTAAGGAGATTATTCTTATGCAAAAGTCAAGATGAAACAAAAAAATTATAACTGGTACCTGAGTCCAAGCTTCTCTTCCATTGTGCCTTTCACATAAATGTTTTTCCCTCAAATCTCTTAGACAAATGGAAAATACTGCATTTTCCATTTGCTAGGGTAAAGGAAAAAAAAAGGAGTCATAAAATAACTTACCTTTTCCACTCTGGTATATTTTATAATTCTCTTATAGGTACTGATCGTTCTCTCCATATTAATCTTATTTCTACCACCCATTTAGTGTGAACTATCTATATTTTAATGCAATGGAAATGAGCATAGAGTCCTTATTCTGACTGCCCTTTTATTGTCCTTAGAGTACTAGTGCATAGAATACTTTCTATCTAGAAGCCTTAGACATAGAAGCCTAGATCTTACTCTTTAAGTCCTACCTAAAATGAACATTATATATTTAATATTGACATAATATGCTTTCTTTCCTAGTATTAGCTCAGTTCCATTGCAGTAACTTTCCACATCATTGATATTTCGTGAAACTCAGAGATTTTTTTCCTTCTTCTTGAAAATGGGCATAGGACTATACAGGGAAAAAATGATATGACTTCTTTAGATGTCTAACCTCATTGTAAATGATTGTAAGCTGAACTGGATGAGCTGGATTAGCTAAGTGGACCAGATCCAATGAAACTGCTTTAGAGGAGGAAGATGTATATTTACCAAAACATGACGGTTGCCTCAAGAAAACTCAGTTGTTTGAGAGATCAGCTAAACTAGCCACTTATTTCATGGACCAGAATTTTTACTTAGAAGAATGACTCAAATACAAATTATGCTCATTCATGCTTGGTATTTGAAAGCCTTCCCCCAAAATGAACAAAATAAGCCTATTACTTCAGAAAACAACTGACAATGATAAACCTAGAAAGCAAAAATTAGAATTTTGAAGGTTTGTTTCCACCTCTGTGAGCTCGACAGCTTCTGAATATATAAAAGAAGGTTTTAAGTAAATCAGTAATGATATTAAACAGTGTGAATTTTTGGTATTGTAAATGAAATTTGTCTACATTTGAAATATGTTCATAAATCAGGGAACCAATGTTTTCCAAATGGCAAACGCATATTACAAAATCATGCATGAATAAAAGATACATTGAAAGTTCAAATAGGTCAATAGATTTTAATGTAACAAAATATTAAAAAATTATTGATATTTTTTATTGAAATTAACATTTAAATAACTACTACTTATCAAAGAAGACTGTTAATAATTAATTGAAAATACCCTTATGATATCACTCCTTTTTTCTAACTATATCTATGTGAAGCCCAATTGTCTTTCTATACCTCAACCTATTGTAACAGGTTTAATGCAAAGCAGATATGAGAATCCAGCTGTCTTTTATTAAGCTAGATCTTAAATACATTTGAAAAAATGTAAAGCAATTAAATTTTTCTCACAATTTTAGTTTTCTTTTGGGAAACAATTATTTAACATAAAACCAGGATGTTATGATAACATGTAGTAGAATTATTTCATTATTTTTAAATAAAGTACTAAATAAACATTCACAATTTTTTGTTTTAATATTTAATACGGTAAGTATTGACAAATAAAACTCAAATAAAACAGGATTCTTTAGGGTCATAATATAAAAGAGTCCTAATAAAAAAGTATAAAAAACACTATTTTAAGAAATTAGAAAGCCAATTTGTAGATTAGCTATTTTGTAGATAAAACATCTGTGTCCTAGAATAGCCAAGCAATTTGACCAAGTTTACAGATAGCAAGTGACAAGGCATAAAAATATGCAGTACAGCACATGACACAATCCAATTGTATTTTCCTTCTTATTATTTTGGGTTATTTTAAATAGTATATTGAGTAAGAAAAAAGTCCTAAATATTAGATAATTTTTATCATCACCACTGAGCCACTGGGAAACTGCTAATATTTAAATAGCAAAATTATAGTTTTTCAATCATTTCTACTTATTTATATCATATTTTTCATTTATCTATAGTTATAAAGTCAGGGTGAATTTCATATAAGAACCACTCATATGTTAAACTTGCCTATGATAAGTAATAACTAGGTTCTTAGGACCTTATTTGATGCATCTCGAATATTTTGCTTGGCTATGTAGGAAATTACCTAGATTGCTATGTTTAGTGTGAGACTTCCTGATGATAATTATGATCAGAGAGACTATATTATCTTGATAAAATTTAATCTTTAATTCTTAAAAATGTTACATTTCTCTTTTACTTGGCAAATAAAACCATTTATTAATGCATAATGAGATACATGTGAAAGTCCATCAAAGATTAGCTTCCCCGTGGTCCAATTTGCCAAAATACAAATGCCAGAAAGTCATTTGCGGAGCTGTGCTCGGAAATCAGGAATAAAGCGACATGCTTTTAAGCGTACAAAGGCGGTATATTTTTATTGAATCCATCTCAGAAAATGCAAGGTTATGATACTTTTGAATGAATTCCTCTGTTAATTCCTGTCAGCCTGGTGAATATTAATAAGCACATCTTTTATTATCACAATACTAAACTTTATAACATACTGTCTTGTCCTTGCCTTTGTCAAGATCTTTAAATAGATGTAATTTAAGAATATTCATCTTAACATCATTAACATCACTGATAATAACTATAAACCTAGTAGCAAGGGATAGTTTTTGCCAAATAACATAAGCACATCATAGATAATTACCTTGCCAATTTACAGTTTGAATTCAGATGATCTACAGCCTCATTTTATGCAACAATCATGTCAGAATTACGTTGTAATGCATTATTAAAAATAAAATTATCATCCTTTTATTCCTCCAATGACCCCTTAACTTATATTAAATTTTAATAAACATATCTATAAAAGTCAATGTTTAGTTAATAACTGACAGTGAATCACGTTGACAATGGGAGAAGCAACTCTTTTGGTGACTTTACTACCTTCCTTATCTTTTTCCAGTGACCCTTGGCGAGACTGCCAGTGACTAGTCCTCACAGGAAGTTCTGTCAACTCCAAAGAGTTGTCACAAACCCCCTAGGTTATTCATCGTTTCTGTTGAAATTCTTACTTATGTTTGTCAGCCACATCCCAGAGACTCTCCCATCCTCAGGCATCTGGTTGAAAACATCCTCACTACCAAACCACATCATTTCACTGATGTTCTCTTCCTCCCTCACACTTTCCCTACAATATCAGCTTCCCCAAAAGCAAAGGTAGAAATAGAGAATGGAAAAGTCAAAAGAGAGAAACATATTATTTTCTTCCACCATGTAAACTGCTTTTACATGCCCTTACCCTGTGTCCACTTCAGATGTTTCTAGTCCTATTTTGGTTCCTTCTTCCCAAACAGACAAAATGCTTTCTATCTGACAGCGATCGTATTCATGTACTCCTTAAAATAACTTTGAAAATGTATGTTTCCTTTTACATTTTAGTTGACTACTATAATTTTCCACCATTAAAATTTAAGATGTTATAATAAAAGGCATATTGGAATTAATGATATGTTAAATATAAAATTGCCACATTTCTTTCCAGGAGGTATGGTGAAGGATTTGGGAAGTGAGGAAGAGCAGGAAAGGAAAGAATAAGTTCATGAGTTCACGAGTAGGTCACTGCTATGGGCAAAACTTGTTCAGTTCTGCTTTGAGAGACTGTTACATATATTGTAATTATCTCATTGAAAGACAAGACATGTGTCTTATTTATCCATCTTCTTCTGTCCCTGATAAAGGGTTTCTCCTGGAGGCCATAATTCTAAGGCACTTCCTTGACTTCCCAGTTTCAGATCGAACAAGCTCCTGTAGCCAGAGGAAATGCTTAAGTCAGAGATGCAAGTCTCGAGGCAAGACACTGTCACTGCACATGGGGAGTGTCCACCAAACTGTACCATGAGGTGGGCCAAGAGACAAGGGCTGGACACTGACATTGTCTGATTTAGCATCTAATTCTCATGAAACTTGGATTAAATGTTTTTTTCTTATTATAAAAATCTAATTTCTAAAGCAAAATGTTAGGATTTAACCATAATCACAATTGTTATCAGTATAGAACAAAAACAAAAACTTTGAAAACTCATTAATTAACATAAAAAGTGAAATGTTATTACAAATGCATCTCTTAATTAAATAATTGTCACTTATTTTTTCAATAAGTTCATAAATCATGGCTGAATATGACATACTTGCTAGAAAGAAGCAGAGATCAGCATCATTCTTATTCTTATTTTTCAGATTCATAGAAGTAAGCAATAATAAGCCTTTTACATCAATTAGATGTGCATGAATGGATTGTAGCAACACTCTTCAATTATTTAAACTTCTACTGAGTTATAGAACAAAGCTCACATAATAATATTACCAAAAGTTATTTTAATGAGCTATCAGCTGATTACTTTAAATTCTCTTTCAAATTTATTGACATCAAATTATTCTAAATTATTCAACCTACAAAATATTTATTACATTATTCCAATAGTCATTCGCTATCTTAATTTTTTACTATTATACCAAAAATATTTTAGCACAACTTCTTAATGGACTATTTATCTTACCTGTTATTCTTTCACTGAGGCAACTTGTTTAACTCTACATAACCTTGAAATGCCTTACTGCCTTATACTGAAATATTTCACCCATCATATTTATAAAAATTCAAGAAACCCAGAGAAGTAACCAAATTATTTAAATTTCATTTAAATCATCATCAGCAAGTCATAGTTCTCTGGCTTTCGAAGGTATTTTATTTCCAGCTAATGACACATTCTGTAGATGAGTATTGCAAATCACGGAAAAGAATTGCTTACTTTTCAAAATGTGAACATGTCTGTGTGTGGGGGAAGTGTATGCGTGTGTCTATATGTGCACATTCAGTATGTTTTATTGATATTCTCTTTGATTTGCTCTCACAGGCCTCCTCTCTCTCTCAAGAGATTTATATTTTGTATCCCAAATGGAAGATATAAAGTCATTAAAAGAAAATTGTCATTGCATACACATTCCTACATTGCCAAATATTTGCTTTTAGAGCAAGATTGTGATTCTGTCTTCAGGCTTTGCCCTTAGTGGACACATATAAAATGCTGGAAAATAATAGTGACATTTTAGTTATTCATTAAAATAAGTACCCTCCATTTAATTTCCTATAGATTTTTATACCCCACGGCAACATATCTGATATAATTGGGGGGGTGAGTGTAATAAAAAATATGACTCTATTTTTGTTGTTGGACTGCCGATTTCAAGCTCTACCATACTTTCTTCTCCTTTGCTCCACACCCGGACAAGCAGGGTGCACCTTCTTTTGGTGCTGGTGGGACAAAAATATACAAGTCCTGGCTCCCAGGCTGAAGAACCTCAAACCACAATCAAAGCCAAACTAGTCTCCCTTCCCTACTCTCTCGAGCCATGTTTGGACCTGCTCAGGAGCCTGCTCTTCTCTCCACAGAAGGCCTCATGATGTGAATAATTAAACTTTATCTGTCCTCTTTATTGAGTATGTGGCTCATCAGTCTTGACCTCTTTTGGGTTCCTCATACCCCAAGCATATTTTGTTATCATCATCAGTAATGTTTTACAATGCATATGACAGCGAGAAGACTATATGGGACTGATATAGATTAAATGGATCTGACAGGAAAAGTGATTTTTGGATCAAGATACTTGGACACGTCACTGATGCCTTGAAGAGGTAGCTCACAACATTGTACCTACATCTGTTAAAGGAATCAGGATATTAAGACAGTTAAGTCATATCATTATTGCTTCAAAAGGAGAAAAGAATTTCATAGGAGTGACCTTCTCTATTTGAATGGAATATAATATCTAAACCTATATCTTGTAATTCTACTAATCAAAGAGTGGGTGGTTCAAATGGCTTAATTTAAGAAGATTTCACAACAATTTAGACTAATTTCTGAAGATTTACATTTCATCCATTGAGTCATAAACTGCTAAGAGTTAGCCATTTATAAGAAATGTCCAAAATATTAAAAATGATTTTAAGTAGTTCAATAATGATAGGTTTTGCCTATTTTTAATACCCCTAATCAAAATGATAAGAAACAAAAATAAGAGATAGCATTTATTTTGTAGTTAAATTACGGAATAGAAGTCATATAGACAGTGCTTTTAATTAGAATTTTATATCTCGCAAAGAAAGAATACAGCATCAGTTAGTAGAAAAAACTGAAGTCGTCATCCTTATTGGGTTTCAAGAGATGTCTCTGAAGTTTCTTCCTGTGTCTGGACTTCAGTTGTCTCATCTATAAAATGAAGATAGTAATTTAACTGTCAGAATAATACTTGATTGTCCTTTCCCTGCCTAAAATGTAAGGTTCTAAGTTTCTAGACATGAGAGTTTGATGATCTTATCTAACCTAAATAATTACCTAGGGCATTTGTGTTCCTGTGTGATTAAGGTGTGTGTGTGTGTATGTGTGTGTGTGTGTGTGTGTGAGTGTATGTGTGTAAATAATAAATTTTCAGTGTACTAGACTAACATTAGTATTCTGAATACTATTTAATGACCAAAGGATGCACAGAATTTCTAATGCTGTCTAGGCTACTCTCTGTTAAGACTATTTTTAATGATGATAATGTTATCATTACACTGGCTTTCATAATATGCCATTAGAATCAATTTGCAAATGCCCTCTTTAATTTATATCTTGACCCAGTTTCCTCTCAAGACACAAGAACTCCCTGTCATTTTCATTCCACAAACATCAAGTAACCTCTAGCTCATATGCCTTTACAACTGAGAAGCAAAGAAGAGGTACCGTCTACATGAATTCCGGTTGACACATTGGTTAGCTATTTCACTACTCAGATAGTAATAGCTTAATTACATGAACAGAGAGACCAACACATTTGTAATGACTGGTTGATTCACTGGATGCTTGTGTTCTAAGAAATGATTTTGGATACTATTGTTTCATGTTTTATCTATCAGAGTTCAACAGTTACTTCAGAATCTACTTTAAAATCCTGAAAACTATGTTAATTATTCACCTAAAAATGGGATTAAACAAAATCTCATTCTATAGCTTTTATCATGATCATTTTTGTGCCCTTCCTAATTTTCGATGGATATGTTTTATTTTAGGTATATATCAGCTTATATGTAAGAGCTAGTTCTGCTATAGTTAATACCAAATATATATATTTTTTCTTTTTGGCAGAAGTATCTACCCCTATAACTGAATGGTTCATGTTGAGATGTCTTCTGGTTATTGGGGAACATCCAGGTGCCTGATATCAGACACATGATACAGTCTTACCTAGTAAGCCTTCTATTTATTGTATAGGATATTAGAAGGGGCAAGTTAGTCTTAGCTTAGGAAGCTGGACACAGTTAAAAGACATTGTGACATGAGGACTGTTACAAAACTCTGTTCACCTTGCAGTACTTTTCTCAGCAGTTTTAGGTGACAGTGTTGATTTTCTGTTTTGGCTTTGAATTTTCATTAGAGTTAATTCTTTGGAACAAAAATACAGAAAATGGCTTGCAAAATAATAAGAAAAATAATTGTTTTCCTAATTATGACAAGTGTGTGGTGTGTTAGGCACATAAATATTTTAGATGTATTCTGATTTTTTTAATCCTCAAAAAAATCCTTTAGGATAGATTGTATTTATTATAGGCTCGATTTTGCAAATGAAGAAAAATAAGCTCAGGTGGCTGCAGTGACCTATGTTGCATCCAAACATCACTGTGGGCTTTGCTGATTGCCCATCTGTACGTTCCCCCATAACTACTCACGCTGCCTTGTGTCGGTGCATATGTATCTGGGTTCAATTTTTATGACACCGTCAGGTAATATGGAGATTGATAGAAAGATTAATGGAGTAAAATAGAAACATAAACTACCTTTGGAACTCTAAGCTTCTTTATTTCCAAAACTCACTTCCTGATCTGGTCACATTTGTGATTCCTCTTCACTACTGACAGTTCAAAGTGACTGCAGAAGGTTCAGAAGTATGGGGGAATTCTTTGATTCAAAGTCTGTCACCAAATGTGTAATTACGAAGCAGTCCTAGAGAATGCTTTCAATTTCTTCTCAACTAATTAAATTGTAGAAACTTTGGTTAATTACTTCTCTTAGAATGTGATGACATTGTATATAACTGCATGTTGGTTACTTCAAGACAAGCTCGTCCATGATTTAAACATATTCTTCATTTTTAAAATCTCAGTAGCGGTTTCATAATTTCAAATGTATACGTATTTCTCTCAAAATGTTCTAATTTATTGCTTAACAGTCCCATTTTTATTTAAAATTATCTGTAATAAAATAACTGATTTCAGCTTAGGTTGAAGCTGAAAAACAAAGAGTTTTTGTTTTTTTGAAAGACCAAAAAGATATAAACATATATAAATTAGTGACAACAAAAATCATAAATGTGCTATTTTGTAACAGAATTTTCTTTGAGAACAGTAAAGTGCTTATTGACAAAAAGGGAGTGAGTGATACAGAATAATGGTTGAGAGAACGGTTTAGGAATCAGATTGTTTGAGCTTTATTCTTACTCCATCACTTACCAGCTGTGTAATCTTTGACAAGTTATCACCAGTGTTTTTGTTTCTTTCTATAAAGTGGGTAAATAATAGTACGCACTTCATAATGTCCTCATGAAAAGAGATTATGTATGTTGAGACCTTAAAACAGAGCCTGACACATGAATGATAAACACCTAAGAAATGTTAACTATTGCAATTTTTAAAATTTTCTCAGTGGCTTAAGATTGTAACTTTAAATGAAATTATGATTATTCGGGGTACTTTTTAATGTTTGTGGTAAAGACAAATCAATGGTTTCATAAAGCAAACATTGTAGTAACGCAATTTTCCCCCAATATATGAAGAAAAAGCATTCTGAAGCTTGCCAATTTTTTTTAATGTTTTGATTATTATTGTTTTACATCTCTTAGGCAGTAAAATCTTTCTCAGCTTAGTTAAGTGATCTCACATAATGTTCTTTCTTCATCCACTAAATTTTCTCTTTGACCAAGTAATAAAGCATCTTTCCCAATAGCTATTATCAGAAGCAAAAAGGAAAGAAATAAATGAAAGGAAAAACACTGCACCTTGGCCTGGCCTGGAGACTCTCTCTGGGACAGAACTATCACCTGGTTTGATGCTGGGAAGTTGATTGCAAACAGCACCTAGAAGCAGGGACCTTCTGTGCACTCAGCAGCCTGGTCAGGTGGTGGGAGGCGGAGGTTGCTGTTTGCCATTTGTGGCTCAGTTGTCAGTTGTGACTGCTGAGCTGGCTTACTCTGGAATTTACTTCAAACCCATGAGGTTCACAGGACTGCTATTGCTACACTAGTTTGGACACAGAGAGACTCAATTTTGTTTTTTATTATTCATAAGGTAAAACCTTTAGTCTCAAGGCAGCAGCCAGGATCTTTGTAGTCAATACCTTAAACAATCCCAGTCTCCCTTTCAGAGACGTTGTGCAGTGAGTGTGAAGGGGAGGGGGACAATGTGTATTAAATATGGATCACCTCCTCTTTCTGTTCTGGTATAAATGCACTTCCTTCCTGTTGTAAAAACAAAACATAAAAATATCAAGCCCACTACACTATGCAATAGCAATTTTAAAAAATTTTAATTTGAAATAATTTTAGACTTATGGAAGAGTGTCAAAAACAAAAGTTCCACTTCACCCTTCACCTAGCTTCCCCTCACATTGATATCTTGCCTAACCACATTATAGTTATCATAACTAAGAGATCTACATTAGTACCACACTTAATCACACTACACACTTTATGCGAATTTGACAACTTTTTCCACTAATGTCCTTTTACAGATAGAGAATCCAATGCCAAGGTTTTCATACCAGTTTTCAGTCATCATAATAGCAAGCATGAAGGCATCATCACCATTTCAATGCTGTTAAAATTGAGGTTCAGAGAGATTAAATGACTTGTCTACACACCTATAAGACATTGGTCTTACGGTCCCAAATCCAGAGCTCTTTGCACTTGACCACACCGTCTTTCAGCACAAAAAACAGATTCACTGCAATGAGAGGCATTACTTTTTCACTGGGGATAGAAGAAATGAGCATTCTTGTTAATAAGCTTCCTCATGGACTTGAGAATGCAACCTATAATTGCTTTGAATAGTGATTTTGAATATGAATTGTTAAAGTCAATAGCAATTAGTTAATGTTACATTTTAAAAGGTGAATAAGGAATGGCTAACACCATTGAATTATATAATATAAATACATGTATTTATTCTCAAAACAGTTTATTCTCAAGTGTTTATTTATAGACTTATTCTGCAAGGCTAGATATTTTTAAATGACGCTAATATTAAAATATTAAAAGTACCATAAAGGACATTTCAGATTAATTTCTTAAAAATGCTGCTTTATACTTTTGATGGTAAATAATTATAATTTATTTTGAGGTAATCATTCATATTAAATGCTGTATAAGAAAGGGCAACTATATTCTTCCTTTTTCTTATCCTGATCTATTCCAAATGAAAGCCCTGTTAGTTTTATTTAGAGTTAATAGTTTTTATGAGTGCTTCTAGAAAACAGATATTTAAAATATTCTTTTTTCCTTTGTACTTTTCCCTCATTATGAAATTTTAACTATAGTGATGTATACACACAATTATTCATTACATATTATATTGACTGCTGAATATTTCATTTATGAATATCCTATGATTTACTTTAAAGGTTGTAAGTTGACAGCCATTTTTTGTTATTTTCATTTTTGTCAAAGCCATTAATTCTGTTATAATGGACTACAAAAGAGAGTGTTTGAGATATTATGCAGGGTGAATTTGTATGGGCTACTAGGAGTTCGAGGTTACAGTGAGATGTGATCCATACCCCTTCACTCCAGCCTGGGTGACAGAGCAAGACCCTGTCTTTAAAAACCAAAACTAAAATAAAACAGAGTTATATCCATGATTTATATCTGCCTACTGATTTTTGCTACTCTATTTTATTGATTATATTTGTTAAATTAAGGGCATTAGCCCTTTATCTCATAGGCGCTGCATTTCTACCCATTCCTATACCACAAACATACCACAAACATATTATTTCCCTTTAATCTTATTTAGGGGATGTTATTCGGAAGGATTTTATTTTTGTTTTTGCTGTTTTTGTTATTTTAGGTTGTCCAAAATTCTAAATCATTTTCTTTCTAGTTTCCGGATTTTTGGTCAGGTGTAAAAATTTTTACCTACTCCATAATTTAAAAAATGCAAACCTGACAAATGTGTGCATTATGTGTCTGCAGAATGACATTCAGGAGGATTGTTGAAGTCTAGTTCACATACTGTAGAATTCACTTACTTTACATGTACAATTAAATGCTACAATCCAATTTGACAACACTTTTATCACCGCTAAAAGATATCTTGTGCCCATTTGTAGTCACTCCTTGTTCCCATCCTTTCTGTCTAAATAAATTTGTCTTTTCTGAATGTTTCATATAAATGGAATTGTACAACATGTGGTCTTTTGGGTCTGACTGATGTCAGACCCAAACCATTCACACAGCAGAATGTTTTTGAGATTCATCTATGTAATAACATGCATTAAGTCTTCCAATTTATCGATATAAATATCTGTACAATTATTTAGATTTTTTAATTTTTCTCAGCAATATTTTATAGTCTTCAGTGTACATATTTTGCACTTCTTTTGTTGAACAATTAATCTTAAGCATATTTTATTTTTCATGATATTGAAAATGGAACTTTTTTTGTAATTTACTTTTTGGCTTAATCATTACTATTATGCAGAAATGTATTTTTTAAATACATTGATCTTATATCCTGCAACAATGCTGTTATCCGATGGAAATGTTTTTTTATAGATGAAGATGATTTCATATTGGAAAGTGTACTAGATTAGTAGTCAGAATAACATATATGTTTAATTTGTATTAAAAAGTATATATTTAGGTATAGATAATTTTAGCAGTTTTTGGTGACTATGAAAGTCTAACCTATAGAGTAGATTTAATAAGTTAGAGGACATTCCATTGTTGCGTTCTGTAGAACACCTAGTCTCCACGGTTCTGTCATACCACATTCCAGGAACACCCCATAGCCAATTGTGGCAACCACAAAACATCCTAAAATTTTAAAAAGTGTTTCCTTGAAGATATTACCATATTCTGCTGTGAATCACTGTAAAGCTTACCATGTAGTGTCTGATCCTGTGCGTTTCCACACTGTAGTACATTCTTCATATTAGTCCCTGGCATCAGTACCCACATGTAAAGCATTCAATGTCTGTTAAATTACTGGTTTTGATGAAAAACTTGGAGACTTCCAGTGATAAATTCACCATGTAGTTGAGATGATTTCGTGAATGAGGCCTTATCAATATTTACTCCACTACTCCACTGTTAGTCCCTTGCACATAAGGGACTTATTGCTTTCCTTTTATAGGTTGAGGAAATGAAGACCAAGGGGTTTAAATGACAGAAGTTTTTCTTTTTTTTAATTGAGCAGAAATCTCAATTTTGCTAAAAATATCCTTGAGTTAATAGAGATCATGAAGCTTATTTAGTTTATTTGGCCAATTAGAAAACAAATCCCTTATACAGCATCACTTTCATGGTTGCTTAGGTTGCTCAAAAACCTTCACTGAAGTAGTTAATTTATTTAATGAATACTTGAGAAAGCAGTCCTTTTTTGTTGGAAAGTTATGACTTTTTAAGTAGTGGGTGAATATTTGTGTCTTCTTTTATCTAATCATATTTATTCATATGTATGCCCTCTAGAAGAGTATAATTTGCTTCCAATTTTGAAATATTTGCTTGTCACATAGGAAAACTCAGCTGTAGTATTTCCCCTTGGCATTTATTTCTCCACACCCCAAAAAACCTTAATTCTTCAACTTTCTTGATTTAGTTTTATTTTTATTCTCTGATCAGCATGGTCACCTTTTTTTAATCTGTTTAATTCACCAATAGCTTTCTTAAAAGGTGGTACTTAAAATTAAATACAATACTCTAACTGTATTTCTAGTGGAACTCAAGCGGTCCTTTTTTCAAAGAAATAATCACATTCTTTTGTAGATGTTTCCCTGTTAATATTTCCTTACTAGACTAGAAACTTCTTGATGACAAATTCTTTACATTAGTTATCTCTGTATGTGACTTGAATTAAATTATTTAAGTGTCTTAACATCTTTTTATACTATCAGACCATGCTTACATATTTAGCTCTGATGTTGGATGGTGGGAGATTGACCTACTGATATCTTTTTCGGTAAGGCAGTATAAAATTATTCTTGCCTTATCCTTTATCATATTGATTGTTTACCTTTGTGATATTATTGAGCATGGACTTGCTTAATTGTGAATATGAAAATTATTGTTTTGTTAAGTCTTTCAAAATTAAAATGCATGACTAGAGAAGATAATTTTTCCTAGAGGAGCCGATCCTTGCAAACTTTAGATATAGTTGCTTAATCATAGTTTTCTCTTTTCTGAATATCACAAAAAATAAATCCACTGAAGTTCTCTATAACATATGATTTTGCAGAAAAATCTAAATTATACTGCCAGTAAGTTTAACAGATACAAATTTTTTAGAGATGTCAAAATTTGTGTTGTCAATATTTTCATTCATTGCTATACATTGTTTTCATTCATTGTCAGTAACAAGATCTCCTCTTGAGAGATTTTGTTATGGTGAGCCCATATTCACCATAATTGCACTCATTGGTCTTTAGAACAGTAAGAAATTCTCATGCTTGGGCTTATTGCTCAAACAATACTTACTTGAAAACATCTCACTTATTTTTAAGGTATGCATATTTTTTTCTTATGAAATTTTTCCTTTTTGTATTTCCTACATCCTTCATAGACACTTGCTCCAGAATTCAGGATTTGTTATTCTTGATTTTTTTTTTTTGCTATATTTTCTTTTCATGGCCTTCCCTCTACTCAGTTTTTCACATCTCTGCCAGAGCATCAGTCAGTTCATCTGGCATAAGCATATGTTTTTTCCCTTAGTCACAATAATCGTCATGATTGGAGGACTGCCACCACATGTGCAAACAGGAACCAACCAGGACTAAAGCCCAGAGTAAGCCCAACCTAATCGAGAATTGTTTGTAACAAGCCTATGAGAAGTTGATTATTTCACTTAACTACATATATGCCATGGATGTGCTTTGGTTTTTCTTTAAGCGAATGATGTGCTGACACTATTTTTAGCAGGATTTTTGATTGTTAAGAAACATAAGTTCTGTTCAAATATTTTGTGGCTATAAAGTAACATACAAATGTACCTTATTTGTTTTCCTTACTGGAAGTACCCTTGGTGCTCTTGTGAAAATTTTTCTTTTCTTTTTCTTTTTTTGTGAGATGGAGTCTCGTCTGTGGCCCAGGATGGGGTTCAGTGGTGCAATCATAGCTCACTGAAGCCTCAAACTCCTGGGCTCAAGTGATCCTCCTGCCTCAGCCTTCTGAGTGGCTAGTACTACAGGTGAGCATCATATCACGCGACTAATTTTTTTTTTTTTTTTGGTAGATGCAGAGTCTTGCTATTTTACCCAAATTAGTTTTGAACTTCTGGCCCCAAGTAATCCTCCCATGTAAGCCTCCCAAATTGCTGAAATTACAGGCTACAGGCGTGGGCCACCATGCCTGGCTGAAAATTTACATTTTAAAGATTTCTAGTATTCCACCTTCAATTTTCTGTGACATCACTTCCTTATCATATCTTTTACTTTTCTTTCTACTACTGCTATTCCTAAATGGGAAGAGGAAATGAATTTGTTCTCTTTAATTATTCCAAGTTTCTCTCATCTTAGCCATTATCCATAAAAATCATTGAATAAATCACAGAACTGAATATTTTAATTTACTGTAAAGGGAGCTTATTTTCTACAAAATCATATCTATTTTCTTTTTTCTTATAATTCCAATATTAGAAAGAGAGAAGAATTTCTCAGTTGAAAAAAAATTAATTCACTTTGGACTGAAAATTGCAAACACTAAATACTAGCTTAAGATATACAGATTTTAACTAAATTAAAATCCAATAAATTTAATAGACAAAAAATGCTTAGAGGATAAGCATAAAGACTGGCCACTTATTTGCTTAGTGCCTTCCCCAGTGATCTAGAAGAGAAGATAAGCATCCCAGGAATTAAATATGAAATTGGTAATAGGTAGGATATTAAACAGCCAGTTGTGATAGAAAACATACCAAGGGGCCTACAGAAACTAAATATAATAAAAATCATGATGGAGTTATGAAAATTAAATCTCATTATATGCTCACTTCCATAAACACCTTAGAGAGTTTATGGCTGTCACTTACATTTGCCTTCTACAGCCTTGACTTTCTGATTTTAGCTGATGAGAAAGCTTATGAATAAAAGAGATTGTATTTGTTTTCGGTTAGAATAGATTTCTTTGAATGAGCTGCTCTTTTTAAAATCAGAGTAGCTCCATTGCAATCGGCAATTCTTTTCTCTGTCTTCTGTACTTTTCCTTTGTAAGCTATGCAGTTCTATGAGTAGGCATGAGTGTTCTTTTTGTTTTGTTTCATTTTGCTTTTATTTTCCTTTTGTGTTTCAGCAAATGCACGTTTCAGTTATATGCTATTCCAGAGAGATATAAGACCAATGATAAAAAGAGGGGAAAAATGTACAAATGGATCCAGCAAATGAGAATATGTGGTGAAGTGTAAGGTAAGAGGGCAGATGAAATTTATTAGGTTATATATTAAATCAATTTTAAAATATAGAAAACATAGTGACACTGTCAATAATTTCTGACATGTGGCTTTGATTATATGAAACACTCATTTTTATTGATATCAGTATAATTTATAGGAGTTGAAGTCAGCATGAATTAAAATTAAAGTAGTGAGAATAAATATGAGTCCCCAACGTCCAAAAAAGAAAGAATAATCTGAATATTAAAATTCATATGACACAATGGTCATCACACTTTTCTACAGATATTCAAGTTACCAACTATGTATAAGGATGTTCTTTATAAGAGCCTGTTCATCTGTCTTGTTATTACTGTAGCATTAATAATTAGATGTTACTGAGAAAATTTAAGTCTAACAATTATGTATTGGCAAAATTCACAAATGAGAGCTAGTAGAGAGTGGAATAATATTTTGAAATAAATGGTAGATATGCCATCCCAGAGGCAATTAAATCTGATGAACTAAACACCAAAAGGTACAGTGTACACTGGGATTCAATCTAGTCTTAGCACGAGGCTTCGACATCCTGTTTTAAGTGACAATAATTTTATTATTGTCTTTAAATATGCAGTTGACTCTTAAATTTATTCCCAGGTCTATGTTCGGTACCAGTATTCACAAAAATATTAGTTATCAGAAGAGATCAGGCATGTTCAGGGTGGTATGGCTATATACAAAATATAAGTTATCAATTGAGAAAGTTAAGATAGTGATAATTGGGGTAATATATTGACATATGTCTTTCAGATTAAGTTTTCCTTTTATCCATATTAGATTGAAATTATCTTTTTAAAATATTTCTGAGTTATCACATACAAATAAGTTGATATCAAATTGTTCCTAGCAATCTTGATGTGCTTTACTTGCAAGGGGAGATCCTTAATTTAAAAACAAATATGTATAAAATCATTTACATATATTTTTTTAAAATGCTATGTATTTCTCATTTAATCCTATCTTTGAAAAATAAATAAGAAGCATACCTGTGGTTTTGTGATCTGTTTGGTTTTGTGATCTTTTTTGTATTACTGTTCATGTTGTTCAAGATATTAATATTTTTTATCCCCATGAGTGAATCTCTGAGGATGTTCCTGCAGCTACAATGCCCAAACATGGTTTTCATCAAAGACAACATTAAAACCTCTGAGTAGAAAATTCCATCTAGTCAATTCCTCACAGGATTTGTATTTAGCTTACTCAAGAGGTTTTAAGTGGCACAAGAAATCATTGAAACAATAATTCCTGAAAAAATGCATTATGTATTATTTGTTCTGCCTTCAATAAATGACTTTACTCACTACAATATTTGGGAAAACACTTTTTCCTTATAGTTTCTCTGATTCTGCAATACCTTGGGGATATAGACTTTTCTTTAAAACATAGGCAAAAATATAAAGCCAACCACATAAAAATGAACAAATGTGTTTTTACAGTCAAAAATCTGTGAAACTGGAAACTCGTTTTAGTAGTGTTATTGACCAAAATTAAATAAAATAGAAAAGATTTTCCTAGACTCTATTCAAATAAGTTTAATTATAATATCAGAAATGGAAAATGGATTAAGTGACATTTCAAATAAGATTTTTATTAGGTTAGATACAGATATCCCAAATAGTATCACTCAGTATATAATCAATATAAAGCCTTTTGATGAAATAATTTTCACATTAAATCTTTGGAACCTAGGGTTCATTTTACACTTACAGCACATGTCAATTTGGAAGAGCCACGTGTGGCTAGTGACTACTACATTGAACAGTGGATGATTAGAATGTTTAAAAATAAGTAATTTAACTCAATAATTTTCTACAGGTAATTTTCTCACTGTAGTACTGGAAAAATGTTTGCCCTTGGGATGGAAAGCAAGGAGGCTGAATTTCTAAGAGGACATATCAGAACCACATTGAGATTTTTGCAAGGTTATGTTACCATGCACTCCCAAAATTTGAGGTAGAACCACTGAGGGGGAAAAGTTGTTTAGGAGTAGACATCATTAACTTCCACCTTATCCAACATTGAACTTGTTGAAAATTTCTGGTGTGCAGAGTTGCATTTATTAATGGAAGGGTAAAATAGGCTTTAGGTGGTTGTACAAAAATGCAAGAACAATAATCTAGAAGGAAAACTGAATTGAAAAATATGTTTTAATTAAACATAGGATTAGTTGAAAAGCACTATCATGTTAAGAAAGTACAATGAGAAAAAGGAATATAGACACAACATATCAAACCTTATATTTGCATTTCTTGATGGAGGTGAAAAAAGTACGTAGAAAATTTCATGGAACACTTATGTTGCTCCTCCTCAACTATTTAGCTACCCGGATAATCCTCTCTTTTCCCAGAGTTTCTCACTACCTAAACCTGAACTTCAAATGGAAATACCAGGAGTTGAGCTTACATGGGAGCTCACAAGCCCATGATTTCTTTTCTTTTACTCCATTTCTTTTCTTCCCTCCCTCTCTCCTTCTTTCCTTCTTTCTTTCTTTCTTTCTTTCTTTCTTTCTTTCTTTCTTTCTTTCTTTCTTTCTTTCTTTCTCTCTCTCTCTCCCCACCAGGCTTTCTTCCTTCTTTCTTTCAATTCTTTCTCTTCTCTTCTCTTCCTCTCTCTTTTCCTGCTCAGTTTCACTGTGTTGCTGAATGCTGTTTATAAATTGGTCACAAAACTTTCAGTCCCTGATCATGCTGCCCTGAGCTTTCTCTAGTATAGTCACACAGGCTTACAAAGAGAGAAGACTTTATGCCTCAGATTTTAAAACATTCCTTAATGTGGAGTCATAAATTTGTAGAATGTACAATTCTTCATGCCTCTATGCAGCCTTCTGCTCCGTAAATGGAATTATCCTTTAAAATGAATGTTTCTTTTATTCAAAGACTTTATTTTTAGAGCAGTTTAGTATTATTATTATTATTGTTTCAAAATATTACAGGGGTACAAATACTTTTGATTGCATGGTTTGCTTTTGTAATGCTTGAGTCAGTGTTATAATTGTGCTCATGAGCCAAAGAGTGTTCATTGTACCCATTAGGTAGGTTTTCACCCATCCTCTCTTCTCTTCTCCCCCCTGCTTGATTTCCACTGAGTTTTCCTTCTCTCTTTGCCCACATGTGCTCATCAGTTAGTTCCAATTTAACAGCGAGTACATGTGGTATTTATTTTTTCCATTCTTTAGATACTTCACATAGGATAATGGTCTCCAGTTCCATCCGAATTGTTAAATTGTTGCAAAAGACATTAATTCATCCTTTTGATTAATGGCTAAGTAGCATTCCATGGTATTCATATACCACACAATACATTTGATAGAGGCCTAATAACCAGAATCTGCAAAGAACTCAAGCAAATCAGCAAGAAAAAAAGCAAACAACCCCATTAAAAAGTGGGCAACAGTTATGACCAGAAGCTTTTTAAAGGAAGACAAATGGCCAATAAACATATATGAAAAAAAATGCTCAGTATCACTAATCAACAGGGAAATGTAAATTAAGACCACAATGAGATATCATTTTACCCCAGTGAGAATGGCTTTTATTGAAAAGTC
This sequence comes from Avahi laniger, assembly GCA_963575035.1. NCBI lineage: Eukaryota > Metazoa > Chordata > Mammalia > Primates > Indriidae > Avahi > Avahi laniger. Next base: position 27,174 of record CAUYSK010099940.1, read on the forward strand.
CAAGACAATAGATGCTGGCATGGATGCAGAGAGAAAGGAATGCTTATACAATGGTGGGACTGCAAATTAGTAAAACCTCTATAGGAAATAGTATGGTGATTCCTCAAAGAACTAAAAGTAGACCTACTATTTGATCCAGCAATCCCACTACTGGGTATTTACCCCAGGGAAAAGAAGTCATTTTATCAAATAGACACCTGCACTTCAATGTTTATTGCAGCACAATTCACAATAGAGCATTTTTAGGTTGACAGCAAAATTGACAGAAAGATACAGAGATTTCTCTTATAACCCCCACCCTCTCCCATACATAGCCTCCCCATTATCAACATCCCCCACCACAGTGGTACATGTGTAACCATTGATGAACCAGCAGCTGATATATCATTATCACCCAAAATTAATAGTTTACATTAGAGTTCACTCTTGGTATTCTATATTCTATGAGTTTGGACAAATGTATAATGACATGTATTTAAAGGTTGTAATATCATATGGATTATTTTCAAAGACCTAAAAATCCCCTGTGCTCTGCTTATTCATCCCTCTCTCTGCCCAGACCCTAGCAACTACTTATTTTTTGCTGTCTTCATAGTTTTGTAGCATCCTAAACTTTTTAAATAAAGAAGCATACAGAAAGCAAAGTTCTTTCATCAGGCACCATTTCCTAGAAAATACATTTTTTTTATTTTCTTACTGAAAGCATTACTTTTAAATGAAAATAATACTTTTTCTTGTTTAGACCAAAAATAAAAAGTAAAAACTTTTCATGAAAGAATAGAAAATCTTTAAATCAAAGCTTATTCCTCATTCCCATTTTTTCCTCTAAACATTTTTTCTTCTTTCTTCCTTGTCATGCTTTGATCACACCATAATCCTTGCTCTATGCAACCTTCTGTGGAATACAATGTAAGTTTTTTCTTTGTAGAAAGAGATTTTTCTCATAAAAACCACTTGGGGGGCTATTATTTTCTTCATCCTTTCTCCTTCTACTTTTGGCTTCAAGATAATGATGATGGGTCAAAGCCTGTGGGAATAAAAACTCAGTCATTTTTGCTGTTTCCTATATACATAAAACCTGCTGCACCCAAAGCCAGAGAAGTTGATTTGAGCAACTTCCAGACTCCCCAATACAGATGACAGGGGACACACATTCCCCCACTAAAAAGAAAAGACAGGATAGGCTTGGAGTCCTTCTACTTTTTTAGAATTATGCACCTATTATAGTTTGAGGTGTGTCCTCCAAAAACTCATATGTTAAAGTCATAACTCCCAGTACCTCAGAATGTGACCTTATTTTGAAACAGGGTATTTGCAGATGTAAATATTTAAGATGAGATCATATAGGTGTAGGATGGGCCACTAATCACTATGACTTGTGTCCTTTTAAAAAGTGGAAATTTTGACACAGACATATACACAGGGGGAACAACTTGTGAACGTGAAGGCAGAGATCTGGGTAATATTTCTGTCAGCCAAGGAATAGCGAAGAGTGTCAGCAAACCGTCACAAGCTAGGAGAGGAGCATGGAACATATTCTCCTTCCTAGCTCTTGGAAGGAACCAACCCTGTAGACACTTTTACAATGGACTTCTAACCTGTAGAAGTTGAGACAATAAGTTTCTGTTGTCTAAGTCACCAAGTTTTTGGTACTTTGTTATAACAATCCTAGCAAATTTGCTCCATGGATTCCAGGCTTTAGAAAATAAGCAGCACTCAAAGGTCTTTTTCTTAATAATTAAACTATATATTTAAGCAGTGCATAATTGGAAAATAAATTCAAGTAGATATTACCAGGGAGATCTAGCAGCAAGAATTAGAGGATCTGGAAATTTGAGGATATGCTTGTGAGAATGGGGATCAAATAATTGGTCATTGGTTGGTTTTAATTCTGTAATTGCCTATGTAATTTGACGGAACATAGAGATTACTTGGCCCACAGGAATTTTACTTATGTAGGTCTGTACTGGGCCAATTAATCTGCATTTTAGACAAGCACCCTGGTAATTTTCATAGAGACAGATTATTAAAGTAAAAATTATATGGTCAAAGTCAAATAGGAAAGGAAGACCACTCAAGGTTATCGGCATACAGGAGAAGAACAAAACTCAGTCTTAATTCAGCTCAGTTGAAACAAAGGCTTGGAGAGTTTGTAAGAGCTGAAGTGGAAAGAACTTGTACTATTCTTGAATTCTTTAACACTAAAATACTTTCTTAATGGGTCAGAGAGGTAACTTACAATGACAACTTTTCCAAAGCAAATATTCTAAGGGAGAAGAGGGACCTTTCTGGTTAAACCACCTGGAGTCTGTAAAGGCCAGAGTGAGAGGAAAATCACAGCTCTAGAAGTGGGAAGAAGGCTGTGTAACATTTAGTCGAACTAAAGGAAACTTTAAGGCCATCTGGGCTAGACCCAAATTTGAGAAAACTCTTTACTATAAGTAGTATTTTCTTTTTGCTATCATTCTCTTCTCTTCATTCTCCTCATTCTCCTCCTCTTCCTCCTTCTCCTCCTCCTTGAATTAGTAAAATGATCATGAGTAATGAGAAAAATAAGTAAAATGAAGTCACTTTTCAAAGCTGCTACCACATCAGTTTTAACTTTCTGAATTTTGTCATGAGGCTCTTTCATGATAAATTGGTGATAAATTGATAAATTCATGATAAATTTCATTAAATTACTTTCAGCTAGGTTTTATTTCCTTATTTGAAAGCAAATGCATAATATATTCCACAAACACTTCTGGAATGGGGGCACATTACCCATGTAAAATTTACATATTATTTTTGTTAAAGCAAAATATTATGTTGGGAGATCGTAATATTAACTACATAAATCAATGAACATGAAACAAGTATATAAAGATGTGACAAGTATCTGTTATTTTAAAAAGCATCAGCTTACCTTAATTAAAAGAAAATAACACAATCAGGAGTTATCAATATGAAATCAATGCACATGTTGAAACAGAACTAAGTAAAATAAGGGTATTGGTTCAATAGATACAAAGAAGAAGAGAATGTTAGGGATATTAATGTTTCATGCCTGGGAAACTGGGTAAATTTTGCCAAGTTTCTGGGGAAGAATCATATTTTATAACATAATATTTCTCTTCATATTTTAGATGACATGTTCAGTTTGAGTTGCAATTCTGTTATGCCTATGAGAAAACAAATAGATATGCCCTATAAGTGGAAGGGCATATGAAACACAAGCGCAGAAGGGATAATTTATATTCCTATCTATTAGGGAAAAAAAGAACGACCATTTGATCCAGCAATCCCACTATTGGGTATTTACCCAAAGGAATAAAAGACATTCTATAAAAAAGACATCTACACTAGAATGTTAATAGCAGCACAATTTACAATTGTAAAAATGTGGAAACAATTCAAGTGCCCATCAATATATGAGTGGATTAATAAAATGTGGCATATACCATATGGCATACTCCATATACCATGGAGTACTACTCAACCATAAGAAATGGTAAACTACCTCTTGTATTATCTTGAGTGGAGCTCAAGCCCATTCTTCTAAGGGAAATATCACAAGAATGGAAAAACAAACACTGCATGTACCCACAATTAAATTGGTACTAATCAATCAAAACTTATATGCACATATGTAAGTAACATTCATCGAATTTCTGGTAGGTGAGAAGGGGAATGAGGGGATGGGTAAACTTACATTTAATGGGTACATACTGTCTGGGAGATGGGCATGCTTATAGCTCTGACTTGGGCAATGCAAAAGCAATTTATGTAACCAAAGCATTTGTAACCCTGTAATATTCTGAAATTTATTTATTTTTAATTTTTAAAAAATTTAAAAAAATAAAATGAAGAACACACACACACGCAAAGGTGGGTCATTTCAAAGGTGATTGGGCTATGAGGACTCTGTCTTCATGAATGGATTAATCCATTCATGGGTTAATTAATTAATAGATTAATAAGTTAACAGATTAGTGCGTTATTAGAGGTGTGGGCTGGTGGCTATATAAGAAAAGGAAGAGAGATCTAAGCTAGCATGCTCAGCCCCCTGGCAGCGTGATGCTGTGTGCCGTCTTGGGACTATACAGAGCCCCCACCAGCAAGAAGGCCCTCACCAGATGCTCCTCCTTGATCTCGGACCTCCCAGCCTCTAGAACTGTAAGAAATAAATTTTGTTTCTTTCTTTCTTTTTTTTTTTTTAAAAAGGACATGTTTGGAAAATAAAGGAAAACTGGGAAAATATAAGTATAAGAAAAAGGAAAGTATAAAATTTCAAATTGTTAGGATGGTAGAAGAAAGAATATGATCAGTGTTAAAACTTTGGAGTACATCATAATTTAGAGCATGAATAAAGAAAGAATGAAGCAAGGTAGAAGGAATACTCCCAGAAATAATGAAGCAATATCAATGTTTCAAAACAGAGTGTTTGGTAAACTAACAATCATGTGGGGATGGTAGTCACGTAGTGAAAGACTAACACTCAGGTAATCTCCATGAGAGTCTTCCTTAACAGACATGAGCATATATCAAACTTAGATCCATTTTGGAAATGGTTACTTTATCTAAAGAAGTTAATCTGTTTCCATTTGGGTCCTTTATTTTGTGTTCCATATTTTGGAGTTTTCTAGAAGAAAAGCAACTATCATAAATGCTAAAATGCTCTTAGTGGACACTCGAGAGCAAAATGTAGTTTTGAAAGACTGATGTCAAATCAATGTTTGTTGATTTGCTCTTCACAGTAAATGTAGCACTGTTACAATATTTCAAATTAAAAATCATTCTTAAAAGAAAGTTTTCTTAGTTCTAACTTTAATATATTTATTTTAAGTATTTAGATTTCATTTATACTTTAATATTAGATTTAATTTAAATTTTTGAAGCGCATATTAATCATTTAAATAAGAAAAGTTCTGAAGAACACAATCATTTTTAAAAGGATTTTAACTTACTACTAACTTGTTATTCATTATAGCTCTAAGACACCATTATTAAGATACAAATAGGAATACTGTGAAATCAACCTCACTATCATGAAAAATGCTTGTCTAAAAAGCTGAATTTTTCTAGATTGTAGCTCTTCATAGTAGATTGAAAGACAATATCAGGAAATTTTGTTATTTAATAGATATAATCACAATATAAGATTAAATTTACCTTTATGGAATATTCTCTCTGGAAAATGATTTGGCAATTTCCCATAAAGTTAAACATGCACTTACCATAAAACCCAGCAATCCCACTTTTACATATTTACTCAAGACAAATAAAACTTATGATCCAACAAAACATAAGTTTTACCTTTACACAAAGTTTATAGTGGCTTTATGACTACATTATTGCCCAAGCCTAGGAAGAACTTTCAATGTGTGAATGAATAAACAAGCCGTGATACATCTATGCAATGAAATATTTACTCAGCCAAGAAAAGGAACAAAATACTGATACATGCAACAGCATAGATAAATCAAAAATACATTATGCTAAGTGAGAAAGCCAGGTTTTAAAAGCTATATCTTGCATGATTCCAACAACATGGCCTTCTTGAAATGAAAAAACTGTAGGAACAGAAAACAGATCAAAACAGATAAGAGATTGTCAGAAGTTAGAGGTGGATATAGGAGTTGAAACACAAAGACCTATTAATACACTGTAATATTTTGAAGTGATGAAACAGTTCTGAATCTTGATTATGATGGTAGCTACACTACTGAGTGAATTTTTCAAAACTTAGAGAACTGCACATCAAAACAGAATAAGTTTAACTGTATGCAAATTTTACTTCAGTAAGAGAAAAAGAACCTTTTATATCTGAAATTATTTAATTGTCAAAATCTTTAAAATATTTACACTTAAAATATTTACTTGATATATCATAGAGTATATATTTAAATACCTTACTGTTTTCATAAACCCAATTTAATATCTTAATATATATTAAAAATATCTCCTGGTTAGTGTTGACTTTAATACCAGTTAATACAAATTTGTGGTTAATACTTCAAGAGTATTCCCTGTTGTTTAAGTTACCATGGTGTGATACAGTGTAAGAACCAGAGAATTTATATCTTGAGAAAAAAGAATTTAAGTGATGTTTCTGACATGTAGTTGTATGACATTCAATCACTTTGTCTTACAGGTTCAGTTTTCTCATTTGTGAGTTAAAATACTCACTTGTTTGTTTATTATAATAATCGAATAATATAATGGTATTCCAGATCTTCAATGAAAGTATTTACTAAAAATTATTTCCTTGCTTTTTTAAAAAAATTGTTGTTTGAAGACATTTTAAGATACCATAGAATTATAAATTATTGGCAGTGCCTGCATATGTTTTAACAAAAGGGCCATAAATATGGAAAAACATGTGATATGTATGTCAAATAGTCACTTGTAGCAGAGCATGTTTAAGAAAAATATTTTCATTGGCAAAAATATGTGTTAACTAAATTGATCATGATAATTATTTCACAATATATATGCATTTCAAAGCATCATATTGTCCACCTTAAATATATACAATTTAATGTGTCAATTATGCCCCAAAAAAGCTCCAAAGAAAAAAATAATTTTGACATACTGTGTTTTGTCAAAATAATAACGGCCTAAATTAAGATAATTTGACAACTCTTAACTCCAAGGCAATGACCATAAAGGATAAGTTCAGGAAAGAAAATTAAATACATTTAAGAAAATCTCCATCCAAAATCATAAGCAAACAGAGATTTCTCATCTTAATACAATTTTTTTTCAAGGCTACATTTAATTATTTTCTATTATTTATTAAAATAAAAATACATTAAAATTGATTAAATGTTCTATTATTTTAGTGAAAAAACATTATACTTTCTACAGGAATCACAGAAACTCCTTCACCATTTCTTTCACCATGGGAAAAAAGTTTGACTCAAGAAGCAGGCAGCAAATTCAATGCAATACAGATAGCAAGGCATTCAGGGAGCATGAAATGCTATAAAGGAAAGAAGAGGTAGGAGATGAAGTCAGAGAGATACATTTTTTAAAAAGCCTAGAACATGGACATTGATAGCATATGAAGTAATTTGCCTTTAACTCTTAGAGAAAACAGAAGAAAACAGGATTAGAGGCATTTCAGCAAAGGAGGAGCATGATCTATTTATTTATGCATTTATTTATCGCATCAGTTAAGAATAAACTGTAGAAGGACAAGGACAAAAATCAGAAAGGCCAATCGAAAGACTATTGTAATAATTCAGTGAGAGATGGCAGAGCCTTGACCAGGGAGATTTATTAACTAACCAATTACTGAGGGGAAACTAGATGGAATCAACAGAGAATTGAAAAGTTTTGGAATGGTCTGTATGGTGAAGTACATAAAGAGGGAAGGAATGTAGTGATAAAAATAATATAAAGATGGAGTCATCATTAAAATACTTGATAGTTGCACAAGACAAATTGCAAAAAGGAAGAATAGGAAGACACAAAATACTAAGGCAATTTTTGCTAGAAAAAGAAAGTCAAAAATAGGCAAAACAAACTTCCCAGTGACTACCACTTCAGGAAACCTGCCTTCCGTAATTAAAATTGGCAGACGCCTTTACCCACTAACTTGGCTCCAGTCGTGCTGTCAAATGGCATGACTCCCATCAGTGTTGCTAGATTTTTGGGCCATTGGGGCCAACCCAAAATGGTTTTGGACATTAATCTAAGAATATAAAAAGTTACCGAAAAAAAAAAAAAGTAGCAAAGTGTGCTTTTCCCTGAAGGTTTCCTGAATGAGTTTTGCAAAAACTTTTGAATTCTGTGAAAATATACTGAACCATGTTCTGTTCTGTTTCTGAACTGTTTGAACCCCTTGGGACCTGTAGGAATTGCTAACAAGCTCTTAGCTGTCTCCACCACACCGTATCATTTTTAGAAAGAGCAATTTGTCACATCTTTGTGCAATGTACTATACACAGATATTTCTATTTTATGTTTCTTTCCTAATTTGTCTCAGCATAGCCTGTGAACTATTGATGTACTCTGGCCTCCATCAGGTAGAAATAAAAAGGCCAAGAAACTCTATTTCCAGCAAGAAGTGCGTGATTTTCCCATAACTTTCAAATGGTTTCATATTCCTTTTTGAGAAATTTTCTAATGAAAAGTGAAGGCTGTTTATAGCACAGCTGTTTGAGCTGTTCAAGTGGAATATTTAGTATTTGTAATATAATTGTATGTAAACTGTTCTTATTACTTCTATAATTTTTCTTTTTCTTCTTTTATTAAACTCTTGGATTAAAGGTAAAATACAATCCAAAATTAATTATTTTTGTAAAAATTAAGACAATTTCCGGTATTCTATATCAGAATATCTGCAATACATTCAAGGATGTGTCCAAAGGAGCTATTATAGCCCTAAATCCTATCAATATAAATTAAAACCATAAATAAATAGAATTCCGATGTCAAAAAAAGATAGAAAAAGAAAAATCAAAGTGAAATGTAAAAGGGAAAAATAAAGGAAAGATAAATTTAAAAGCAAAAATCAGCAATATAGAGACTGGGAAACACCAGACATATAATTAATAAACAAAAATGAACATTTTTTGGTAAAATATCACAAAAAAGACAAATTACTAGTTAACCAAGGTTGAAAGAAGAATGCATAATTAATAAAAACAGGAGAGGACAAAAAGAAAGTAAACATTGACATAGAATACATTTTTTTAAATCCTAAGATCTTCCTGCAATATATTTAAAAGATTAAAAAATAATTTTCTAGGAAAATACGATTTGCCAAAATTGACCATATGATAGGTCAAAACCTAAATAAGCCAATTTCCATATAAGAAATAGAAAAATTTAGTAATAAATTTCATTACAATCAATTCAATAACTATGCCCAGATAATTTCAAGAAAGAATTCTATCAAAATTTCAGAGGCCAAACAGTCCCAATGCTTTTTAACATTTTTCAGCTTATAATTTTTTTAAAAAAATTAAGAAAATCTAATACATTTTGTTAAATAAGTATAACATTTATACCTAAACCTGATAACAATAGTTAAAATAAAAATTATTTACAAATATCACTTATTGATGTTGATTCAAATATTCTAAAAATACTAGCAATAGTATACAATACTTTGTTAAGAAACCAATACATTGTGATCAAGAGGGATGTATCCTAGGTATACGATGTTCATGCGATATTAGGAAATCCATTTATATAAAACATCACATGAATTTGAGGTCTCTAAGACCTACCTCTGGTTTGATCAATTAGCTAGTAGGACTCACAGGATTCAGCAAATAATCTTATTCACATCTGTGACTGATTACAAGGAGAGGATGCAAGGCAAAATCAGCAAAGGGAAAAGGCATATGGAGAAAAGTCCAGAAGAAACCAAGTACAAAAGTTTCTGAGTCTTCTCCCAGTGGAGTCACACAATCCGTACTTAATTCCCTCAGCAACAACTTTTGACAACCCAAGTTAAATGTTGTCTACCAGGGAAGCTTATTAGGGTCTTAGTGTGCAGAGTTTCTATTAGGGGATGGTCATGCAGGCATCCTCTGCCTAGCACCTGTCAAAATTCCAGACTCCTAGAAGAAAAGAAGGATCTCAGCATAAACCACACTGTACAAACAATTTAAACACAGCGAGACATTCTCATCCTTAGGGTGATAGTAACGCTCTTCAAATCCAAGTTCCCAGCACCAGCCAAAGCCCAGTCTTAAAAACAGGCCTTTCAAAAGACAACAATCAGGTCTGCATTTTAATTCTTTCTGCACACCATATTAATGGATCTAAGAAGAAAAACCATCTATTTTTTTCTCCAAAGATGATGGAAAGGCCTTTGCAAGATTTATAACCTGTTCCTGGGAGAGAAAATAAAAACTCAATGCGATAGTAATTGATGTTTAATTTCTTAACATTATAGAAGGAATTACATACAATCTTAGGCCTAAAACCAATATTTTACTTAATGTAGAAGCACTGCTAGTATTTCCAAAAAGGTAAAAAAAAAAAAAAAAAAGTATTTCACTCTCCCCATTAATATTCAACTTGCTAGTGGAGGTTTGTCAATTCAATAAGAAAAATGAATCATTTAGAAACAAGTATCAGAAAACAGACAGTAAAACTATTTATATTTTCTGATAATAAGGTTTGTAACTAGAAAATCCTAGAGATTCAGGAATAAAAATAAATTAAAATAAAACAATTCAATAATGTAGCGAGACATTAAAATAGCATACCTAAGACATCTGCACAAATGATAACAGATTATATATTATAATAACACATAAAATTAATATTAACAGTAATAATGACTATAAAATACTAAGAAATGAATGTAATAAGAAACATGCAAAATCCATAAAGAAAAATTTAAGATACCTGAAAGGTATAAAAGTAGAATTGATAAAATGGGAAGAAGTCTTTTACTTTTGTGTAACATAACTTTATTAAAGAGAGCTTAGTTCTCCATGAGTTCATTTATAATTTTAATGTAATCATAATAAAAATGTAAACAAGTTTTGGAAAAATAATTAGATAAATTCATACTGAAATCATATGGAAAATAAACATACAAAAATAACTAGGAAAATACTAAAAATAAAACTGTGGTATAGGGGAGGAATGAGACTTATCAGATGTTAAACATACTGCACAAAAACTCACAATTAAAACTGTGCTTTGGTGCATGCAGACAGAACAGTAAAACAGAACAAAGACATGATTACATAATTGAAATATATGCAAGTACAAAATAAACCAGCTGGTACTGGTAGAATCTCAAAACTCTGAGCAAAGATGGAGTTTGTAATAAGTGGTACTGGATAAAACCATTTACCACTTTGAAAAAGATAGAATGAAATCCATACTCATGTTATAAAAAATAATATTTCCTACATAACCTGAATGTAAATCAATTCTTTCTAAGTTTTTCAAACTAAAATTTCAGATGCCATGAAAACATTAGTTAAAAATTTGACTACATGGAAGAAAAAGGGAAAAACAACTCTTCACAAAGTGAAAACACACTGTAGAGACATGAAAATATAACTGAAAAACTTGGAGAAAATATTTGCAACGTGTTTTAACAATAAAACGCTTTTAACTAATAAAAATTAAGAAAGAAATACCAAAAATTTGATAGGAATATAAGAGCAGAGATATAAACTAAGAACTCAAAAAAATATTTTAAAAGTCCTTAAACAAATGAATATTGTTTAACTTATAATAAGGAAAATGTAAATATAAACTACACTGAGAGATCACATCCAATTTATCCTTTTGACAAAATTTAGATAGCCAGCTAACGCTAGCTAGCTAAGATATTGATGGAGATTTAACAGCACTGTTGGGTAAGAGTGTGTGGAAAAAGCACTCCCATAATTGCTGAGGGAATGCAAATTTGCATATTTGGCTATATCCAACAAATAAACATATCACCTTTTAATATATTAAAAAATATAAATCTATGTATATTTTCAGCAATATTTCTAATTTTAAAACTTTAGTGGAAATTATCTAAATGTTCAAACACAGAAGATTGACTAAATCAACAATGTATATGGACACAAAGGAGTACTACATAGCTGTAAAAAGTAATGAGGAACATTTCCTGGAACTAATATAGCATGATTCCAAGGTATCTTTTTAAGTGAACAAAAAATGTACAGAAGAATATATATAATATACTTTATGTTCTGTTAAAAAAGGAAGGAGATAAGAAAATATACTGGTGAGTCCTCTAAAAAAAAACATGAGAGTAGTAAAGCAAAGATACACAGGATTCGTTACCTATGGGGAGGTGGACAGGAACATAGTGAAGATAATATAAGGAATAAAGGAGGTAATGTTTCATTAGCTCTCTGAGTGTACATTACAGTATGGTTCTGATTATTTAAACTATGTTACTATTTCACATATAAGAGAAAGAGAAAGAACAAAAACAATCAACAATTATGGTGAATTTAAATGAAACTCAAGCAGAAACAAATGGATCAAACAGAATTCAAATAAATAACGTAACCAGCCTGAAGAATAAAACAGAACTAACTCAGCTAACGCTTGAGCACTGTATTTGGACTATATGTCCTCAAGCTAAAAACATATTTTTAAACAAATGTTAGAGTCTTCTTAGTAGGTTTCTTTTTACATAATTTAGGTTACAATTTCTGAAATGTTTTTTGTGTGTATTCTAAGATTGAGCAAGTAGTTAAATATATCATGAATAATGGGATCATATTTCTCACTGTTATGATTCTTTCCTAACTCTTCCTTCCTTCCTTCCTCCCTCCCTTTCTTTTTTTCTTTCTTTCTTTTTCTCTTTTCCCCTCTCTCTCTCTCTCCCTCTCCACCCCCATATTATCTGTTCCTTTTCATTCGATTTGAAGCTTTGGAATCTTTTCTATTTATTTCATGTGATAATTTAGTTATCTTTATTCCATTACTTTTTTGTTTATTTACATTTTTTTCATTTCAGCATATTACAGGGATACAAATGTTTAGGTTACATACATTGCCTTTGCCCCACTTAAGTCCGAGCTTCAAGCCTGCCCATCCCCCAGATGGTGCGCACCGTTAATATACCCATACTCTCCTCCTCCCTCCCACCTGCCCACCACCCAGTGAATGTTACTACTATATATGCACATAAGTGCTGGTCAGTTAATACCAATATGATGGTGAGTACATGTGGTACTTGTTTTTCCATTCTTGTTATACTTCACTTAGTAGAATGGGCTCCAGCTCTATCCAGGATAATACAAGAGGTGCTAGATCACTATTGTTCTTTGTGGCTGACTAGAATTCCATGGTATACACATACCACACTTTATTAATCCACTGATGTATTGATGGGCACTTGAGTTGTTTGCAGATCTTTGCAATTGTGAATTATGCTGCTATAAACATTCTAGTGCAGATGTCTTTTTTATAGAATGTCTTTTTTTTCCTTTGGGTAGATGCCCAGTAATGGGATTGCTGGATCAAATGGTAGTTCTACTTGTAACTCTTTGAGGTATCTCCATATTACTGAGAACCCAGATATAAAAACATCCTCATATAGCCATCTGATCTTTGACAAAGCAGACAAAAACATACACTGTGGCAAAGAATCTTTATTCAAGAAATGGTGCTTGGAAATTGGATAGCCACATGTAGAAGACTGCAAAAGCATCCACACCTTTCACCTCTCACAAAAATCAACTCATGGTGTATAACAGACTTAAACCTAAGGCATGAAACTATAAGAATTCTAGAAGAAAATGTTGGAAGAGCTCTTACAGACATTGGCCTAGTCAAAGAATTTATGAAGAAGAAAGACCCCAAAGGAAATCACAGTAACAACAAAAATAGTTATGTTTAAATAAAAAAAAATGAGTAAAATAAAAGCAAATTTAAGTCAACAGTATTTAAATAATTCACTACGGTCAACTAAGGTTTACTTGATCTAAATATACAGGTAATGTGCATTTTTTATAAAAATATTTTTATTCCAAACATGTATTAACATGAATTAATCAAAGGCTTACATTATAAACACATAGTTAAGTGCTCAAAAATATTTGATAAAATTCAGCAAATATTTCAAAGAAAATTTTAAGTGAAATTGGACTGTAAGAAAAATATCCAAATATGGTAAAGAAAAATTTTACCAAAATTTAATCATACATATCATAAAAGTAAAGAAAAATGGGACTAGGAAACCAGAGATGCATACGATTAAAAACACTAAAGTCATTAATACCAAAATCAACAATAAGACACCATCAGTGGCTCTTATTGACACAATATTTTTAGCATATTCTGAATTTTCTAGCCAAATCAATAAGAATACATAATGGAATAAATTTTTAAAATAACGTAAATAGTATATAGGGGATAAATTGTTATTATGAATAGCAGTTAGAAAACCAGATTGTCTAGACGCAGATTAAATCTTTTAAGATTACAAAATCTCTCTGTGTCCCCAGCCACCTTGTCAGCTATCGCAGGGATACCAAGATCTCTTTCCTGGATTTCAGGGAAGCAGATTACAGGACAAGGTTAATGCTGTGCCAAAGAGCAGTAGTCATTTATTTTATACAAAATCATTTTAGGATATCATTTCAATTTAGCTTTCCTAAATGTAATATTAAGTCTAAAAACTATTTAGATTATTAATGATGAAAGTTTTCTGTATATTTAAATGACTAATGTTGGGTTTTACAAACCAGAATTTTCAAGATAAATCTCAGTTTCACATTGTCAAGATATCATGCTTGTAATGTTAAATAAAATTTTGCAAGGATTAAATACTATTTTCTCCCTAAAACTGTAAAAGAGTATAAAAAAATTCCTACCACCTTGATTCTATTTCATTTTGGCATATTATTATGGAATCTAAACATATACACCATTTGGTTATCCAAGTGCTCAAAGTATTCTGATGTTTCCATTTCATCTACACGAGCCTACTACTTTCATTTTTCCACACGTTCTTCATAATAATTATATTAAATATATGTATAACAATTCAAAACATTTGTGTATCATGCTTTAACACTATAATGTTAGATTATCTCCGATTTTAAAATTTTATTTAATATATACTATTAATTAATATCTTTACAATAATGTATTTTTCTGTTTTTGTTGAGTTAATTTTAGGAAAGATAGAAAAGGAATAATTATGATTTGTTGAATTTTAATATTATAATAAATTATATGAATAAGAATAAACAAAGGCTTATGACCCTTGGTATATAATCCCATTCTGTTTAACAAAATGTTGTGCAGTTTGTGAATCTTTCTTGAAGCAAATATTTATTTATACTAAATTCATTGCAACATTTTTTAAATTGGATATTTTTAAAAAATTTCTACTTTGGTCAGCATAAAATAATATCTCAAGATATTTATTTGCATTTCTTTGATTATTAATGTTTATGGGCATCATTATTATTTACTTTTGCATCCTTTGGGAGTTTATTATTAAGGGTAGACAAATTAAATATCTAAGTGCATGCATCTATCATCAACTCTATTTTCTCAGATGAATTATTAAAACAAAGATTGAGTAGGCAAAAATTAACAGTAGTAGTATTTTAAAATGCCTTTTATTCCTTGAGCATTTATTGAGTTTTTACTTCTTAGCTGTAGAGCATAAAAATGTTTTTTTATCTTATCAAAGGAATGTATGTCTCTTTGGCATAAGAGTCTTTAAAGAATGTGACACTTTAATGAGTATAAGACATGGGCCTTTACAAACCTGATATTTAACAGATCAAGTTAAACTAAATAACAAAGAGGCAGGTACCATATGGTAAGCACCGTAGGAGAAATTAAAGTATACTGCTACTCTTATTATAATGATTTCTTATGTTCATTTTTGTACAAAAGAAGAGGAAATGAGGGATCATTATGAGCAAAGAAAGAGCCTGGTAGAGAATATTATTAGAGTTAACTAAACCTAACTTCTTGTACTCATCTAATTTAAGCATTTGTGAAGGTCTTATAGGGATGGATTACAGTAAAAATTATATAGAATATAAAAATGTGCATGGTCTTATACCTCCAGTGTTTCCAGCTCATTAATGTCAGAATTATTTTCTAGACGGAAATCTGCTATAAAAATGCACATAAAATCCTTTGTCTGGCTTTAAGCAACCTTATCTGTCTTGATTTATACAAATCTCTTTCCCAGCCCTTCTTCTTCAAGAATGCAGAGTCAAAATATTACAAACTTCATTTTCTGAATAGGCCATACATCAAGTCTTTGCATTTTTCAGATTCTTTTTAAGACTTTTTTTTCCATCTACATTAGTTTCCTATTGCTATCTGTAATAAACTATCACAAATTTACTGGCTTAAAACAATGCAATTATGATTTTACAATTCTGAAGTAGTCTAAAATGAGTCTGCAGGGGTGCATTTCCTCTGGGGGCTCTAGGAGAGAATCCACTCCCCT
>CAUYSK010099942.1:0-11922 GCA_963575035.1 Avahi laniger
TGGGCTCAAACGATCCTACTGCCTCAGCCTCCCAAGTCGCTGGGACTACAGGCATGTGCTACCATGCCCGGCTAATTTTTTCTATATATTTTTAGCTGTCCAATTAATTTCTTTCTATTTTTGGTAGAGACGGGGTTTCGCTCTTGCTCAGGCTGGTCTCGAACTCCTGAGCTCAAACAATCTGCCCGCCTCAGCCTCCCAGAGTGCTAGGATTACAGGCGTGAGCCACCGTTCTGACACATGAATACCAGGTGTAAGCTAGTAGAAGCCCAGTAAAAAAAACCAATTCACTCTCTGCAATGCTTGTTTGTGTGAAAATGCAATGAAGTTCATATTTTTTAATGGAGTCATATGGAAGTATTGTTCCTATTAGATGGTTTATTTGTTTGTGAAGATGTTAGTCAAACATTGCTTTTGGGCTGGGCACGGTGGCTCATGCCTGTAATCCCAGTACTTTGGGAAACCTTTGCGAAAGGATCGCTTAAGGCCAGAAGTTTGAGCCCAGATTGGGCAACATAGTGAGACCCAGTCTCTACAAAAAAAAATTAGCTGAGCATGGTGGCTTGCTGCCTGTATTCCCAGTTCCTTAGGAGGCTGAGGTGGAAGGATGGCTTGAGCCCAGGAGTAAGAGGCTGTAGTGAACTATTATCACACCACTGAACTCCAGCCTGGGCAACAGAGTAAGACCCTGTCTTTATAAATAATAATAAATAAATAAAAATATATATCTTTTTAATAAAAAGTATACACTATCAAGAACATTCGTTCCATTTTATAGAATGAAGTGTTGCCCACTTTAAAACAATGTATATACTATTTTAAGACAAGCACTGAATATACTAAAGCGAAATGCTGGCTAGTAAGAGAACTCACTTATGTCTTTAAATTAGTTTAGGTTTTGTGCTATAGTTTGAAGAGCAGCTATCAAAAGGGACTTCTAGCACCAGGCTCCAGTACATTAAACAAGAGATATCCTGATGTACTCACGGATCAACTTGCATTAGAATCACTGTAGGTGTTTTTACAAATGTTGGTTCCTGGGCCCTGCACCACTTAATTAGGAGAGAAGGGGGATTTGTGTTTTTAACAAGGTTTGTGAACCAGTCTTCAGCAATCTGCTCCATTGCTTTCTAAAATCAGCCCTGTTTCCCACACCAATACAATCAAGAGAGAACACCGATGTTTCTTTAGCTCCTACCTCTTCTTTTCTGTACAGTGACCATACAATATTATCAGAAATGGCATTTGGGGCCCTTTTGTTATGACAGAGGGTTCATTCGTCATTTTGTGACAAAAGTATCTAAAAAAAAAGGCATTTTGGCAGGGAGGGGTATTGGAGGGGTGGGAGACAGGGGAGGCATAAATAACACTCCTCCTCTGTCCCAGGACTCTCTCCTTGACATTGTGTTACCAATGAAGGTTTGTGAACTCTGATTTAGTGGAGTTAATTTTTGCACAAAAATGAGTTGTAGTGCTTGTTAAAAACACAGATTAGCTAGGTGCACCTGTAGTCCCAGCTAGTGGGGAGGCTGAGTGAGAGAATGGCTTCAGCCCAGGAGTTCAAGGGTGCAGTGAGCTATAATTGTGCCACTGCACTCCGGCCTGGGCAACACAGCAAAACCCTATCTCAAAAAAAAAAAAAAAAAAAAAAAGGTTGGGTAGGTGGCTCACATCTGTAATCTTAGTGCTTTGGGAGACCAAGGCAGGAGGATCACTTGAAGTTAGGAGTTCAGGACCAGCCTGAGCAAAATAGTGAGACACACCACCACCCCATCTCTACAAAATATAGAAAAATTACTTGGGCATGGTGTCACATGCCTGTAGTCCTAGCTATTGGGAAGCTGAGGTGAGAGGATCGCTTGAGGCAAGAAGTTTGAGGCTGCATACAGTTAGCTACTATCACACCTCTACACTCTACCCAGGCAACAGAGCAAGACCCTGTCTCAAAAATAAATAAATAAATAAAGCACAGTTTACTGGGTCCTTCCCTAGAGATAATGATATCTTAATCTAGGTGATTCAAATATAGGTAGCCCTCAGAACACACTTTGGAAAACAATGACAAACCTAGTGAAGAGAATCTCTAAGAAACTGTGAAGATGTGTGGCCTCTTTTAAAATCTGGAGACTGGTTACTGAATATTGACAGCTTCATTTTCCCAACAATTGAAAATGATCCCTGCTGGAAGGAATTGATTCATTTTGGAAAGAGTGTGTTCAGTAATCTCCGAAGCATGGAAACATTTTTTCCATTCTCGGCGTGCAAACAGATTGTTGGCCTTCAGTGAGGCAGGCCCAGACGAAATCTCAGTAGGCCCTTCCAACAGCATTTCTTCACAGATGAAATTAGGTCAAGGAGAAAATTCAGAGCAGTCTCAGGAAGGAAAAAAAAATCCCTGAAATGCAACAGAAAGCTGGAATGGGGAGACATCCCACCTGCTTTGTTTGCTCTGGTAAAGGCTGGTGGCTTGTCACATGAACCTCAGGCCTTCCTGTTCTCCGCAGCTGCCTTCTGAGTCACTGTGGGCTTCAGGGGAGGGCCCTCCATCATCAGGGAACATAACAACCACATGACTCTCAGGTGAGGCCACTGTGCCAAGCCAATTTAAAAACTAAAGAGCAACTGCATAGTTGCTGATTCTCATTTATTTCAAGAAAGTCTTTAATCTGTTTTTGTCTACAACTGCAAATTAGCAGAAGACACAAAAAATAAGCTAGTAAGTGGAATTCACATCTGGTAAGTGAGAACTGGTGCCAGTCCTATTAGTCACTAAGATCACTTAAGGGTGGAGTGTACTAGCAGGGTAAAACATTAAACCAAAAGCAATACTTCCTTGTAACAGTTGGAGTTGCCTAAGAGATCTTTAAATTGAAAATCTAGAGTAGGCAAATACTATAGTTAGAAAAACCAGCCCCTTACTTTTCTCTTTCCATTGTCCTCAGCTGTTGCAGAATATTGTTGGGTATATTATACTCTGTGAATTAAGATTTCTTTATGAAATTTCTTTATTAAACAGATTTCTTTATTAAATTTAAGTTATAAGGAGACTTCTCAAAATTTTAAAGCTCTCAGTATTTTTTTTAACTAGTCAAGTACAACAGTGATAAGGGGAGAAAGATAAATTTATCAAATCTTAAACTGAGATATTCAAGAACCACTCTAAGTAAGAGAAACAACACTGAGGTGTGATTCATTTGAACTTGGGTCCTGGCTGTACCCCTTAACCCAATGCCTGGATGCAAGAGGTTCTCAATCAAAACTTAGCTGACTGTGTGATCAACTTATTAGTTGTAGAACAGAGTTATAATGATTAACTTCTCTGAGCTTTTACTTTCCCTTCTACATTCAGGGGGGAAACCTTTTCTGTCTACCTTATAGGATGTTTGTGAGGATCAAATGAAATAATGTGTTGAAGTTTTGCTTTCTTATTTCAGAAAAATGCACTGAATATCTTTGAAAGCATATATTAGCAACGGGGACTAGTGGTCATCTCTGAGTAGGGAAACAGACAGCGGTCATGGCTAGGCAAAAAGTTTCCTTTTCACTGTATATAGAGAACTTTTTACCATATGGGAAAAAAGGTAGATGTAAGAATAGCATGAAATTTAGGCTTAAATAAAATTTTCATAAAAACACAAAAGCATGTTATTTCACTTACATTCAGATCTGATGACTGCAACACCTTATAACAGAGTCTAGGTGTGTTCTAAATGAGAATTAAAATTAAACAGTAGAAAGCTGCATACCTGTTAGGATCACATCTCTTATCTGATGAAAGTCAGTGCCTTTAAACTATTTCATACAACGGAAACATTAGTTCAGAGACACTTGAAAAGACAAGATGGAATGAACAGGATGGAATTCATATACTGCACTGGAATCTGATATAGTACTTATAAATCTGAACATTGTTTTATCCTGGAAAATCTGAAATGCAGGAAAAGCAAGACTACTGTTAATAACTTAATCCAATAGAAAATAAATCATAAGCTTATTATGTACTGATAAATTTCACTCATTTGACATTTTAACATACCTACAACCTCTTTTTTGATTAAAGCTTTGAAATTGGGGAGGGGTTAACTAAAAACAGAACTATATCAGAGAATTGCATTTGAAATATACAAATCCTCACCTGGATGTTATAATAGTATGGCAATAACCTCCCTATAACCTTTTAAAAAAATAAATCTGGGCTGGGCTTGGTGGCTCATGTCTGTAATCCTAGCACTTTGGGAGGCCGAGGCAGGAGGATTGCTTGAGCTCAGGAGTTCTGGGCTTCAGTGAGTGATGATTGCACCACTGCACTCCAGCCTGGGTGACAGAGTGAGACCCTGTCTCTTAAAAAAATATAAATAAATAAATAAACAAATAAATCTGAGTAGAAGTGATGGTGAAATCTCTCCTTAAGGTCCTCTTTCTCAATAAACTGTAATTCAGCAAACATGAAACTTCAGTTACCCAGAAAAGATTGGGTAATAAATGTGTTAATCATAGGCTGGATAGTCATCAGCACTGTCCAAAGAATACTCACCCCTTCAGTAATTCAAAAGAAAACGAAGAAGCAGAAATCCAGGATTTGTTTCCCCATTACCAAAACACAAGAATGTCCATAGCCATTATTGAGCATTAATCATATGAAGATCTCCTTCCTGTTAACCTCAAGAGATTTTCATGTTTCTTCCTTACTGTCAGGAGATTTAGCGTTCTGCCCTGGCTCTGTGCCTGTAGTCATAAGTTGATCTTATCCTTAAAACTTAAAAACCCTAGTCTTTATTTTGAAACAAGACCAACAAGGGATATAGCGTGACCTTTGCAAAATCATAGAATTTTGAACTGAAAGAAACTTAAATTTATCTTAGTTTCTTGTCTTTTTTTAGCAGATCTCTTATTCAAACAAAAAAAAAAGAAGTAAGACAAAAGCTAGAGAGCTTTGTTGGAAGGAGCATAGGAATTTGATACCTCCCTGCTGGTCTCCCCATCTCTTCCCTGCAGTCCCTTGAAGGAGCCCTAGAGCTCCATAGCACAACTTAAACCATTGAGTTATTCTAACCTTCTCATTTCACAGATTGGTAAAACTGAGACCCAGAGATATTAAGGGACTTTCTGAGTTCATTGTAAATTTATAGCAGATTCAGGACCTTTTGTTCATTGTTATATCTATAGTCATAACAACAAACATTTGTTAAATGATTTATTTGGGCTGTGCACTGCTCTAAGTGTTTCACTTGCAGTATCTCACTTTTATTCCTTCCAATAACCATTGGAGGTATAGTTACAGCTAAGATCAATGTAATCGATAAGAAAAGTGAGAAGATAGGTAAATTGCCCAAGGTCACACGGTCACCATGTTGTTTTCCTAGGCTTCAGTTGCTTCATCTGCAAGAAGGAGCTGGACAAGATAACGTCTGAAGTTGCATGCTAGTGTGCACCTCTGAAATTCTATGGCCATAATTGCAAGTTGTGAGACTGGTTCTTCCACTGTGAATTGTTCCTTTAGAGCCAATGATACTCTTCTGAGACTCTTAACTATTTCAGTTCTACAGAGGGACATTTTAAGATGCAATTGTTTCAATTCACCAATCAGGGAAGTCTAATAACCTTCTACTTGTAAGCAAGTACTACCATTGATCCAGTGTTTGCTGATGTAATAAATGGCATTGTAGGGGATCAGAATATGCCACCGCAAATACGCCACTTTGTTATTTTGAGCTGAAGACAATTGAGAAACAGCAGGTGCAAAAGAAGCTCTTGGCCCTCCCCTATCTGGCTAGGAGAAGTACATAAATTTCTATTTGTAGAAGTGTCATCCTTTCCTCTCCAGGAAAAGGAAAACAACTCTTAATCATTCTAAACTCTTACTGGCCCGGGCTTTTATTAGCCCAGGGATCAGACATGACACTGAGAGAGGAATCTACATAGCAAACTTTACTACAATAATCTTTATCTTTTATAAATTTATCCCCATATATCTACCTTCCAACGGTTTGCTGCCCCTAAAAGCTTAAACCCTTTTTCCTTTGTCTTGTTACTTCTCCACAAATATATTGTTCTTTATTAAGATGCTAAATAAGTCCAGGTTTTAAACACCCCATGGGTTACTCATCTCTGAGTTTCTCCTCTGTGTATGTATGTTGCATATATTAATAAACTCTGTTTTTCTCTTGTTAATCTATCTTTTGTCAGTTTGATTTCCTGTGTCCCAGCTGGAGAACCCAGGAGGGGAGAGGGAAAAGGCTTTTTCTCCCCTTCCCTACAGTTTGATGGTGGTACGTTGTTTTGGTCTTGGTCTTTGTGCTCAGAAAGCTATGAAGTAGGTGGTGGGAAAATGTAGAGAAAAAGGCTTCCTTTGAGAAGATTATTCAGTAGAAGTAGCAAAAAGATGAGGAATAGCAAAAAGTAGCAAAAAGATGGGAAGCAAAAAGTAAATGGAGTTTAAGAACGGGCAAGCGGTAGCAGCAGCAGATAATGACTGAGGTAATGTGATAATAGTAAATTTAGAGCAATTTCTTATTATGTAAATGGACATAAATCCATTAAGAATAGGCAAAATTTTGCTTTTCAGTCACCTTGACTAAAAATGTACCTTGGTGCATGAAATACAAAATTTATTACCCCAATAATTCTAGAGGCATTGTGGTGACCTTGCAAAGAATAAAGCAATATTTTTATAAAGATAACCAGTTCTTGAACTCTGACCAACGTATTATACATAGAGATGATCAGCTGACATCAAAGTAGCGTGACTCTTTAATCTTCCTTATTTTGTTGTTTCAAATAACATTTAAACTCACAGATAGTTTGCTACTTCCCCTGGTTTGGATTTCCTGCACACAGGGTTAGATTTCTTATCTCTCTGTGTATACATGCCAACCTAAAGAATAGGTTTTTGTACTCAAAGAGTAAAATTACCATGATTTTAAAAATTGACTTCATAATTCTGTTCTGAGGCTGGGCGTGGTGGCTCATGCCTGTAATCCTAGCACTTGGGAAGCCGAGGCAGGAGGGTTGCTTGAGCTCAGGAGTTCAAGACCAGTCTGAGCAAGAGTGAGACTCTGTCTTTTGAGGAAAAAAAAAGAAATTCTCCCCCACTCACACTGTAGCCTTTGTTCCAGTAATATCCAGTTTCTTTTCTTTTTTCTTTCTTTTTTTTAAGTACTCAGTTTCTTATAGTTTCTCAAAACACTCTGTCACATCTCCATTAACTTGGCACATGCTGTTCCCTCTACCTGGAACACCTTCTTCTTCCTACTCCCCATCCTATAGGCCTGGGTAACTCCTATTCACCCTCCAGAGCTCAGCTCAATAAACTATCACTTTCTCTTGGAAACTTTGCTATTATAAAACTGCAATAAATATCTCTGTGCACATCTTTTTTTCCTTGTATGTGCCTTTGCACACATTGCTGACTGTGCTATCAGTGGAAATGATTAGAAGTGGAGTTACTGTGACAAAGATTATTCACATTTGCAAAGATGCTAATCCACATAAAAGCACTTTCTTGAAAGAGAGTCAGGAGTGCTAAAATGCTTATAAAGTCAAACAGTTCCCAGCTTGCAAATCAGCACAAACAAGTGGCCCCTTCTGCTTCACTCTCCTTGCCCCTGAGCCCTTGCCCCACAGATACCCTTTCCTTTTCATAAATGCCCCTGCTCTTTTCCTGGGGGGAGCCTGTACAGATCTGTGCCAGAAATCTCCCCTTCTGCTCCTTCCTCTCCCTGGAGCTGTCCACCGGCCTCATTCCCCTCCTACCATTCATGATGGACAGAAGTTCCAAGTTGTAGAATATAAGATTAAAGGAGCCAAATGGTCAGATGTCAGGGGCTTCCCCAAAACAAACATAATTCAAGGCTTTTAAAAAAGCGTTTTTTTTTTCCTTGTTGTTGGTTTTCTTTTTTTTTTTTTTTTTTTTTTTTGAGACAGAGTCTCACTCTGTTGCCTGGGCTAGAGTGCCGTGTCGTCAGCCTAGCTCACAACAACCTCAAACTCCTGGACTCAAGCGATCCTACTGCCTCAGCCTCCTGAGTAGCTGGGACCACAGGCATGTGCCACCATGCTCAGCTAATTTTTTCTATATATTTTTAGTTGTCCAGTTGATTTCTTTCTAATTTTTTTAGTAGAGATGGAGTCTCGCTCTTGCGAGGGCTGGTTTGGAACTCCTAAGCTCAAACAATCCACTCACCTCGGCCTCCCAGAGAGCTGGGATTACAGGCGTGAGCCACCGTGCCTGGCCGGTTTTTTGTTTCTTAAGACGGTCTCTCTTCCTTGCCCCGGGTAGAGTGCAGTGGTGTCACTATAGCTCAGAGCAATCTCAAACTCCTGGGCTCAAGTGATCCTCCTGTCCCAGCCTCCGGAGTAGCTGATAATACAGGGGCACACCACCACGCCCAGCTAATTTTTTTTCTATATTTTAGTATAGACAGGGGTCTCACTTTTGCTCAGGCTGGTCTCAAACTCCTGACCTCAAGCTATTCTCCTGCCTCGGCCTCCCACAGTGCTAGGATTACAGGTGTGAGCCACCGTGTCCGGCTAAAGTCCTTGATCTTAAAGAATTCTCAGAGTAATGGGTGCAGAAGGACACTAACATTCAAGAACACAAGTTAGTAAATGACAGCACAGAGTAGTCTACAAATGTTGTATATCTCCGTCATAAAACAATTAAGCATATACCCAAATGTATTATATGTATAAATTAAATTCATGGACATAATAGTAAGAACTAAAATTATTATGTCACTACTGAGTGCCAAGCATTGTTCTAAGCACTTTACAAATATTGATTCAATTAATCCTCACAACCACCCTGGGTGGGGTAGGAACTATTATTATATCCATGGTGGATTAAAAATGGCTACAAATTCTTTGTCATGCCTCCTATCCAAGAGTGTAATTCCTCACTGTTTGAAGCTGACCTGACCTTAGTGACTGGCTCTGTTAATAGAAAGCAGCAGAAGTGACATTCTGGGATTTTGAGGCTATGTTGTTAAATGCCTTGCTCTGGGGGAAGCCAGGTGCCAAGCAAAGTCAAAGTTAGGCACATGGAAAGAGACATACTCAAGCAGTAGCTGGTTTTGGCCCTCCCAGCCCAGGTGTGAGAAGAGTCAGTGAAGAAGACTTCAGACAATTTCAGGCTTCAGATAGTTCCAGCCCTAGTTACTAACCATATGACTGCAACTATATGAAAGATGCTAAATGAGAACTATCTAGCTGAGTTAAGTCAATCCCCCAAATTTTGAAGGACAACGATAGAGTATTGATTTAGGTCACAAAGTTTTAGAGTAGTTTGTAATGTAGCGATAAGGAATTAGAACAATATTTACTTTACAGATGAGAAAATTAAGGCACAAGTGGTTAATAACTTCTTCCAAATCAAATATCTAGCTACTAAGTGGCAGAGCCCAGGAAGTTTAGCTCTAGAATCTGTGCCCTTAACCATTACATTGTTCTCCCTTTGTATTAAAAAACATGTACACACATACACACACACACAAACACACATAAATAAATTTAAAAGGGCAAGAAAAAATACAATGATTAGTATTTTCTTTCTGTATTTATCAGGAATTACATTCATTCCTTAGGCACTGCTACAGACACAGAGTAACAAGTTATTAAGTCTGCATGACCATCACGGGCAACGTCATAGAGAAGGTCATTTAAACTGGATACTGAAGGATGTCAGAGATTATTATGCAAGGAAAAGGGAGGAAGGCAGTAGAAATGCAATACAGTTAGACTGTGAGGTCCCAGGAGAAAAGTAGCAGGAGTCTAGATATTATTCCATAATCAGTGGGAGCTACTAAAGGTTGTTCAGCAAAGATATGATGTAACAAAAAAAGGTAATTTTGGTGAAAGAGTGGAGACAGTTGGAAAAGAAAGATAGAGACTGGATAGGCAAGTGCTATAAGCCAGGTGCAAGAAGGAGAAAAAGAAAGCAGCAGGTTTCAGAGACATCCTGAAGTCTGAATGACAAGACTGGGCAACCAATTAGATGGCAGAGATATGAGAGAGGATGTCACCTTCCCTCTGAAGACAAATAGATATTCAAAGTAAAATGGGTATTAAGAAAAGAGGTGCAGGCCAGGTACAGTGACTCAGGCC
Source organism: Avahi laniger (assembly GCA_963575035.1). Taxonomy (NCBI): domain Eukaryota; kingdom Metazoa; phylum Chordata; class Mammalia; order Primates; family Indriidae; genus Avahi; species Avahi laniger. The sequence goes on from CAUYSK010099942.1 coordinate 10,102, forward strand.
TGTAATTCCAGCACTTTGGGAGGCAGACGCAGGAGAATCCCTTGAGGCCAGGAGTTCAAGATGAGCCTGGGGCAAGATAGTGAGACCCTGTCTCTACCAAAATATTTGAAAAAATCAGCTGGACATGGTGGCACACATCCGTAGTCCCAGCTCCGTGCGAGCCTTGCTTGAGCCCAGGAATTCGATGTTATAATGAGTTATGATCACACAACTACACTCCAGCCTGGGTGACAGGGCAAGACATGTCTGTAAAAAAAAAAAAGAGAAAGAGAGATGCCCCAGATCAAAGAATCAGAGAATGAAATTACCTGCAGAGCCTCCAAAAATACAGATGCCTAGCCAAACCCTCCTTAATCAGAATTGCCTGGGATAGCACTTGGAAATCTGTACTTTTATAAAAGTCCCCAGATAACTCTGCACAGCCAGGGTGAAGACCTACTGCTCTTAGTCTCTCTTTTGCCCATTGAAGCCTGGACCATCTCATTAGTTTCAATAACTTCAACTTTCATCTGAATACTAAGGATTCTCAAATGTAGCCCAGCTTTTTCTTCTGATCTCCAGTCTATATTTCCACCCTTAGCATGAACATCTCTGCGGGGATATACATTGGCATTGTAGAAATAGCTAAAACCCCATGACTAATATCATACTTAATAGGGAAATACTGAATGCCTTTCCTCTAACATCAGAAATAAGACAAGGATGTCTACTGTTACCATTGCTAGTCAACATCGCATTGGAAGTTCTAGCAAGGGCAATCATGCGAGGGAAAAGAAAAAAGGTATCCAGATTGGAAAATAAGAAGTAATGCAATCTCTACTTGTGGATGGTATGATTTTGTATACAAAAAAATTTAAGTAATCCACTAAAAAAACTATTAGAACTGATAAGTGAGTCTAACAAGGTTGTAGAGCACAAAATCAATATATTTATTTTTTAAAAATTCATATTTCTGTATCCTAGTAAGGAACAATTAAAAAATGAAATTAAGAAACAATTCCATTGACAATAGCATCAAAAAATAAAATACTTAGGAATACATTTAACAAAAGAATTGCAAAATTGTACTCTGAAAACTATAAACATTGCTGAAAGAAATTTTTGAAAATCTAAATAAATGGAAAGACATTCCATGTTCATGGATTGGAAAACATAATATTGTTAAGATGGCAATATTCCCCAAACTAATCTACAGATTCAATACCACCCATAACAAAATCCCAGAAATCAAAAAGCTGATCCTGAAAATAACATGGAAATGCAAAGGATTCACAATAGCCGAAACAATCTGGAAAAATAAGAACAAAAATGGATGACTCATACATTCTAATTTCAAGAAAAGAAAAATAGCTCAGAGCAGTCTGAACTATGTGAGGTATGCAAAATTTATCAGGTCCAGAGAGATGTGAGTATGAGACTTCAGTCATGCACCTCCCACACCCATGGAATAATTGTTTAAAGACATTTTGTTCCTGGCTAGCTACCTCACCCATTATCTTCATGTCCCTGAAATTTGTGATGCAAAGAATAATGTATAGCCAATCAATAGTTTATGTTATTTTAAAGCAAATTATTGGTAAACAACTTGGGGGGCTGGGCGCAGTGGCTCCCGTCTGTAATCCTAGCACTCTGGGAGGCCAAGGCGGGTGGATTGTTTGAGCTCAGGAGTTGGAGACCAGCCTGAGGAAGAGCGAGACCCCGTCTCTACTAAAAATAGAAAGAAATTAGCTGGACAACTAAAAAATATATATATAGAAAAAATTAGCTGGGCATGGTGGCGCATGACTGTAGTCCCAGCTATTCGGGAGGCTGAGGCAGAAG